>JANIWI010000016.1:102771-181862 GCA_030705115.1 Suzukiozyma pseudoglaebosa | reverse complement strand
TTTTTTTTTTTTTTTTTTTTTTTTTTTTTTTTTTTTTTTTTTTTTTTTTTTTTTTTTTTTTTTTTTTTTTTATTTTTTTTTCCTTTTTTGTTTCACCCCTGAAATTTTGCCTGTTCGTAAACTTATAATATTTTTTAGGTGTATGAACTAAAAAAGAAAAAAAAAAAAAAATTCCAAATTATTTTGCCGATGCACACTCCTGTTTCAATTAGACACGAGTTGTTGTTATTGTGAATCGGGAATTTGCGGTACTAAGTGCGGTTCTAGCTGCCGTGCCAGTTGCAGTGCCAGTTGTGGTGATTGTGGCAGTTCTAGTTACTGTGCCACTCGCCAAGATGTTCTAGAAGCAACAGTAAAACAAGTTACTCAAAATTAAATTACTCTAATATTAAGCCAAGTAGTTGATATCAATAATAGTTATAACTAGTATTTGAGTCTATTTATTTTGTTTTTGGTTTTTATTAATTGGTTTTTATTAATCTCTAACATTTATTACATCTGATTAATATCATTCTATTATTAACTACATTATTATCGAATGGTATCCAAAAAAATCCTTACATATATAATATACATTACAATATATATATACCAGTTGGTATATATATACATACTATATGGTATATATATACTATTTGCTATATATACTGGTTTTGGTTTGACTCTCTCACTACCAGAGTGAGAAATTCCCCTTGGTTTATTTTTTTGTCTTCTCCTTTTGTCACCAGATTTTCGTTTTAGCGATTGCCGTATCCAAAATTAGTTCCTGGAGTTACCACAAATACTGGCGCATTGGTGGTAGTAGTAGAAGTCGAAGGAGCGGTGGTGGAATTGGCAGTTGATCCATGAACATCTTCAGTTGCACTGGTAATGTAACTACTCAAAGGATGAGCAAATTGGGGCAATTGTTGGGAAGGATGAAATTGAGAACTAATAAAATGGGACTCATTGTCATTATGAATGTAAGAATTTGAATTAGGTTTGAACCAATTATTCGTATTAGTATTATTACCATTATTACCAATATCATTATTATTAGAATTATTATTAGGATTGGTAAGATTATTATTATTATTATTATTATTATTATTAATATTATTATTATTATTATTATTATTATTATTGTTATTATTAACATTAAATTGAGGTTTTTTTAATTTTGGGGTCGTGATTAAAGTATTTGTCGATGGTGAAGTATTAAAACTATTACTTGTTGAACCAGCCCCACTAGCATACAATAAATTAGAACTAGTTGATGATACATTAGATAAGTTATCAAGATTTGTCGTACCACTTGTAGTGAATTCATTATTTGTAGTAAAATTTTGTTGTAGTTGTTGTTGTCCTGGTTGTAGTTGTACTTGTTGTTGTTGTTGATATTGTAAATATGGTGGTAACCGTGCATTGTTATTTGGAGAAGAAGAATTAAAATTGGTATCATGAGTATATGATTGGGGAGGAATCATATAATTGTTAAATAATGGATAATTATTACTACTAGAAGTAGTATTAAGGGTATTAATATTAGAATTATTACTATTTTGATTATTATTAAAAGGATTATTAAAATTTAAATCCGAGGTAGAATTTTGTAAATCATCTTCTCGTTTAATTTTTGAATTATCAAGTTGATTATATTGATTTTGATTAACAATTGGTAACATAAATTGTTGATGATGAGGATGAGATGAATAAGGTAAACTATTATGTCTTGGATAAGAATCAACTGGTGGAATATATTGTAACAGACGAACTGGTTGATTTGATTGAGGTGGAATCGAATATTTTCTTGATAATTGATTATTATTAGTTAAATTAAGGGTTTGATTTTGATAACGATGATGTTGTAATGATGATAAATTTTGTAATTGATAATTATTATCTAAAAAGTAATAAGCTTCATCTTCAATAGGAATTTTCCCACCTAAACTGGTATCTTTAACAGCATTCCATAAACTTGAACTAATTTGAACATTTTTTAAATCAATTTCCGAAGGTCTTTGTAATTTTCCACTAATAACATCTTCAGCATTATAATAACTAATTAAATGAATAGTTTGTTTATAATTTTTTTTATCAATATGTAAATTTTTTGATTTTGTGGTTAAACTAAGAGTTTTCTTGATTAAACCATGATCTTTAAATACATATGAAGATATTGACGATTTTGAAGTAATAGTTTTATCATCCAAACTTAATCTATTAGAATTGGAATAGTCCTGATGATAATCATAATCATGTGATTGAATTTGATTGGGATTGGAAATTTGGGCTTGATTTTGAGATTGATTTTGAGATTGATTTTGAGTATAATCATGAGAGAATTGCTTTTGGTCGTCGATATTATTATTATTATTGTTGTTGTTATTGTTATTACTGTCAATCTTTTCGAGTTTACGTTTTTTCTTTTTTTTGTCGTCTTTATCAGTTATTGATTGTTTGTCCAACTCGCGATAAACCAAAAATCGACCCAAGATTCTAGACGGAGACCAAGCAATTCTGTCAGTCCAACGTTTAATACTTGAATGTTCTTCGATGAATACAAATACATTACCCGACTTGATCAAACCTGGTCGTTCCCGTTCGTTGGGTCTCCTCGAAACCAACAGCAAATTTTTGTCGAGGATTTGTTGGATAATTAGTAAAGCATCTTTAGTAGACCCTACATACCCATAATAAGAAGGATGTAGCTTGGAACTCATAATAACAACCCCCAAATTTTTGATTAATTTGCTAAACCCAGGTATTTATCAATTATTTATAATCAAAATTGCGTGTGCATAAAAAATATTTGCTTGAAAAAATAGTTTATTTTGTGTCGGTGGCCCCAAAAAATATTTAATTTAATCATTCATCTCCGGTTTTAAATTGCCATGGCAAAAACCTTACGAATCAGGGAACGAGAGGGGAAACTTCGAGACATCCAGACAAATCTAGAAACATAATCGAGACATCCACTGACACAGAACCGAGACACCCAGTATGACAAAAACGACCCTCCTTACTTACACACAAAACCAAGGTGGGGATGGAGATACGGATGGCGATAGGGATGACGATAATGATGACGATAGTGATGACGACAGAGGAGGAAGAATAATGATAGCACAAACTTGATGAACACACAATTGGTATGTTCTTTAATCAATCTTTCGATGTCAATTATTAATCGATGCAAAGGCGGCTACAAACTATAATATAGTGTAAACTGGGTAATAGTGTAAGCTGGGGAAAAGTGTAAACCGGGTGATAGATAGATTATAAACTTGGTTAATAGAGTATATAAACTTGGGTGATGGTGTGAAAAACGGGTAATAGAGTGTAAACTATGTAAACAAGATGTAATGATTAAAACTATTTTAGAGGATTGATGTTGGTATCCGGGATATCCTTGATTGATATTTTTGTAATTATTGATTGATAATTTGACAATATTTCATCAAGTTTCTAATGTTTTTTTTCACTAATATCTAAAGTAATGTTTTGGTTTTATAGGTTTGTTTTTACAGTTTGAGGTTAGGTTTCATATTATTTTCTTTAACAATTTTGTTACTAATTTCATTGTTCTCTATGGATGTCTTGTTGTTGTTTGTTTTTCCTGTCAATTATACGTCAATTTCAATTTCAATTTCAATTTCATATGCTATTTCTACCCAATAGTGTCTGACCTCTCAACCTAACTTTGCAATAATTGTTATAAACAGTTATTGCCCTAGTAATCAATTTTACTAGTATCCATTAGTATCTTTTGGCTTCTACTGATTTGGGTCCTGGTTTGTGTCCAGTTTGTGTTCTGGTTTGTCTCCAGATTCTTCTCATAGATTGTCTCCTGATTTGTCACCTGTTCTGTCTCATATTTTTCTAGCAAGTTTTTTACTATATTCTACTGAAGTTTCTACTATTTTCTATTGGTGGTTCCACTGTGAATTCTAGTTCTCTATCCATTAGAGTTTCATTGGGGTTCTATTGGGTTTCCACTGGGGGTTCTATTGTTTTTTTATGGATTTTCTATTGGGGATCTATTGTTTTCCTATTGTTTTGTTTTTATTATTGAATTTTTAATTGAATTTTTATTGTTGTTTATATTGTATATGGTGATTGTTTGTCGATGTTTAGTGTCAACTGTTGGCTTTGTCTCCAATTATTTTAATTTATTTTTTTACTAATTGAGGTATTATTCCAGTGCCAACTGAATTTAGTTTAAGTTATTTATTTTGAGAGTCTAT
The DNA here is from genome assembly GCA_030705115.1 of Suzukiozyma pseudoglaebosa. Taxonomy (NCBI): domain Eukaryota; kingdom Fungi; phylum Ascomycota; class Pichiomycetes; order Serinales; family Debaryomycetaceae; genus Suzukiozyma; species Suzukiozyma pseudoglaebosa. The sequence continues at coordinate 177,636 of JANIWI010000016.1, read as the reverse complement.
ATCTATTTGGGGAGAAATTGAGGGATATTATGTCATGCTTACCACTTTGTCCACTCAAAAAATATTCCTACTTCCAACCGCACACGTCAACCAAAAAACATAAAAAGAAATGACAACCAAAAAAATCACAATCCCCAAACTTAAAAATCTTCAAAATAAACATAGCCATTAATCAAAATAATATTAAAAATAATAATAATAATAATAATAATAATAATTAATTTTTATTTTTATTTTTATTTTTGTATTTAGTTATTGTTATTGTTATTGTCAAGATTATTATTGAGGTATTATTGTTATTGTTATTGTCATTGTTTTATCTTGGACGTTTCTTTTTATGTAGGATTTTTTTTTTTTGTGTTTTTTAGTACATTGATGCAATATCATCAGGTTTGCCTAATGGATCGTCCTAACCAAAATTTGGCTTATTTTAGAACACGAATGGATTTTCATCTACCAATGAAAGTACAAACGACACAAAATAATCCAATATTAACAGGCAATATCAACAGATAATATTAATTGACAATTTAACCTGATAATATTATCAGACAATACTGTGCAGAGAGGTTCTACTGGTTTCCAAAAAAAAAAAACATAACCTATCATGTCACTACATTAATATTTGATAATCTATCACCAAATATCATGATACATATCACCAAATATCATGATACATTATCATGATATATGGTAATAGATCATTAAATATCATCAAATATCATTCTATTGTGTTTGGTGATTTTTCATGTTTGTATTATTTCATGTCGAGGGATATTTTCTCTTTTTGTTTTGTGTAAGTTAATGATTAAATTTAGTAAATGATGTTGAATATTAATATTAAAATTCATCGTTGCTAATCAAGCAATAACCCTCCTATAGTGTTTGACAATGAGTTTGGTTGACAGTTGTTGATATCATAGTTTGTGATGATGGTATCATGGTTTTTTTTTTATTATGGTAATCACGATTGCTGATCGTATGTAGTTCTACATTTTCAATATACGAGAGACTCCCCTAATAAAAATAAAAGCTTAAAAAATATCTTAAAATTTGACAAATAGCCTAGATCCGAGAGTACATGGTGACCTGATTTAAATAAAACTTTTGTCATTAACTATTTTTAATGACAAAATATTAAAAACAATCGGAATTTTATTATCATTTTTTTTTTTTAAAATTTTTACTAGTTACCATCTTTACGATACTAAACATGCAATTTTGCCATTCTCAACATTTTAATAAAACTCCCAATAAAAAATATCAATAATCTACTTGCGTTTAATTGACTAATCTTTATTAATAATCTAGTCACTTTAATTGACTAATCTTATGGATAATCTACTTGCCTTTAATTGACTAATCTACAATGAATTCATTTTTATTGTCTACAATATTGATCTTTTGCACGTTAATTGATTATATGTTTAATTGATTTTTATACCTTATCAAACCAGTTAGTTTTGTTGATGTGTTATCATTTTTTGCGCTCTTACCGCCTTTAAACTTTAGTCGTATCATTTATAGTTTAGCTTATTGGAAGGTAAATTGACACTTTACATATATTAAGCCCTTTGTTAAAAACCGAGGCACTACAAATTATGGTCACAATTACCTCGAGAAATAAGTAAGGCGTTTATTGAAATAAAAGTTTATTTATAGTAATTTCATTCATAACCAGTATTCTTAATTAAAGGAATTATATGACATAAACAACCCATATAAATCTATATTTATATATATATATGTGGGTGTTTATGTATCTACGTATGTATATATGCATGTATCGGAATTTGTGAATGCATGTATGTGTTTACTGATTTATGTATTTATGGTAAGTTTCAATGTCCAATTTTTTATTTTTTCATTGTTTTTAAATGTTTTTTTCATAAGGGTGTTCTGTTGTCTTTGTTGTTGTTGTTGTTGTTGTTGTTGTCATTTTGTGTATGTGTAAATTGTCACCAAGCCACCAGGATAATGATATCATTTAACTTTTTTGAGCGCAATCTAATTAATTTCTATTCAAGATATAGTTAAGTTTGGTGTATATAAGGTTTAGATCGCGACAAAAAATTACCACCTACATACAATGAGATTAGATGGTATTTAGAATAATGGTAATTATTCATGCTTGAAAAATACTTAGTTAGGGATTAAAAATATAAACTTAAAAATTCATTGTATTTTATCACCATTGTCAAACTTTAACATTTTAACTATATTAGGACTTTACTTTGATTTTTAATAATGAAATTTGTTACACGGGTAACCATGCAATTCTTAAAAAATTATAAGTTAATTCTGAAATTTAAATGAATCGTAGTTAGATTGGAAATTTCTTAAAAACAAGTATTAATAATAAATAATACACAACTCTTAACAACATAATAAAATACTAGATCTTAACATAATGCCATATCGTAGCTTAATTCTAGACTATAACTTAATAAAACATCTTAACTTAATGCCAGACCATAACTTAATACCAGATCATTACTAAAAATCAGATAATAAACCATTCATCAACCTACTTGCATGATTGTACTTTTGTGTTATACTCTACACCTCCATCATACCTCCACATCTCACTCCACAATTATTTGAATACACTTCTATTATCTAACCGTTTCTTAATCCACTCTTAGTAAACTAATACTCTCTTAAACTACTTTTTGTGAACTAACATCTTCTTAATCCATAATCTACGCTTTCACCATGGTTTAATGATCAACTGGGAGATGTCAAAATTTTTCGATTTTTTAGATAATTTGAAATGCGCCACCTTGGTTGCATGGATTTAGGGATGTGGTATATATGGAATTGATGAACATCGTCCCTTTTCCCCACTAGTGGATCATATTGAGATTTCAATGTTGCCATTGCAAATCAAAAATAACTCTAATCATCAACAAGATGTATTCGAATTATAGGGTGAACAGTGAAAAATGTTTACAGGGCAAACATACAATGATCTATATAGCAGACTTACAAATAAATCAAACACCAGGATGCAGAAATAAAGTTGTTGTAATATAATCAAACGAATGACGAAAATTTAGTAATGTAGTGCAGTCAAAACTACTGATGGAAATAGGAACCCAAGTAGACAGGAGAGATAATAAACTATCTCTATTCACTTAATCAAGTGTTTTTTAGGTTCCACAAAGTAATAGACGAATGAATACAATCGATTTTACAAGCCAGAGAGAATGAATATTAGAGTGAAAATTGTACATATTGAAAACAAAAATTATAGTGACAAGGCAGAGTATGGATAGTGTGTGGTAATCGAATCCGCAACTATGAACCGAGATCAAACCTAGAGTGAATCTAGAGTAAACTTAGAGTGAATGTAGAGTAAACTTAGAGTGAATCTAGAGTAAACTTAAAGTGAATCTAGAATAAACCTAGAGGAAACCTAAATTACTAATTTAGTGAAAACAAACGCAAATTAACCATACTTATATGATTTGAGATAAACCTCTCTAGCATTAAACATCCATGGGAATTTAATCCATGGGAATTTGATCCATGGGAATTTGATCCATGGGTTTATTTTAATGGATTTGATTTTAATTGATTTTAATTGATTTTAATGGAATTGGTTTTAATTGATTTTAAGGGAATTGGTTTTAATGGGTTTATTTATGGGTTTATGGGATTACTTAATGGGTTTATGTTTTACGGGTTTAATTTAGTGACATTATGGGTGTCATTTTTTGTTATCATAATGAATGATATAGAACTAAGCCACATTCGTACATAATTGAAGGGTGATCATCATCATTACTATTTTCAATTAACCCTTATTCATTCCACTACTTCCATTATCCGAGAGTATTCTTAGTACATTATATTTCCCTTGATTAATACGGTTACTACAATTTCTTTTCCTTACTTCCATTTCCATTACCATTGCCATCGATTCCCCCTCAAATTCCTGGGATTCCGTGATTGCCTATTCTCTTTCCGATATCTCCCCGTAACTCTCAACTTACACTCAGTAAACTAGACTAGACTAGACTAGACAGTGCAGTCTGCACTGTCTAGTCTAATCTAGTTTACTGTTACACTGTTATTATAATTCCATTCTCGATATGTATTACTTACTTGCTGTTTTTATCCTCACCCTCACCCTTACCATTTTGTGTAGATGGTTGCAAATCGCAGGCTTATCTATCCGGGGGCGTTAAAAAATATGGTGCCAAGAATGACGCCACACCCAGAGATAGCAAACCTGCCAATTTAGATCAAATATAATATTACCATAATTTAAACGTTAACCTAATATAAACATACTTATTGACATAAAATTAATTGACATAAACATTAAAATTAATTGACATAAACATTAAAACTAATTGACATAAACACTATTCTTATTATTATTATTATTATTATTCTTATTATTACTATTACTCTTTGTCGTCATATTTTTCTCCAGTGTTTGTTTGTTTTTGTTTATGTTTTACGTCAAGCCGCACCCGGATAGCTTTATTTTTATTTTTTGATTTAATTAATTTTTTTTTTTATGGTTTTTTGGTTTTAACCCCTATTAGCGATTTTACAACCATTTAAATTATTAGCTATTTGGACTTCTTTTCTAATATAGTAGCTGTCACTGTTGCTGTCACTGTTGTCACTACTTTTTTATTGCTTCTATTGTTGAACCTACTGCTAATTTTGTTTTTGTTTTTGTTATTTGTTTCTGGTTCTGGTTTATGATTAATCAATCAATCGATTATCATCAACATTTACCCAGTTATCGCTCGTTGCTCAATCCATCCGTCAAATATGACTATCAAATTCATCGGTTTGTTCCCTTGAGTCAAAATGATTTAAATTCTTGGAGTCGTTTATTAAAAGATCAAGATAATCATAATTTGACTTTTGATAAAATTAAATCAAAATCAAAACGAGCTTCCAATGGTATTAAAATGAAATATAGATCCATGCTTGAAGATGTTTCTCGTTCAATTAGATTAACTTCAATTATTTCAAATCCTTCAATCAAATTTCATTTTCAATCAAAATTAATTGATTTACCTCCCGATATTTTAAAAATTATTTTCGAATATATTAATGATTTACCAAGTTATAAAGCTTGTTTATTAACTTGTAAACAATTCTATTGTTTAGCTAAACCTTGGTATTATCATGATATTAAATTGGATTCAACTTATCGTGTGGCTCAATTGATCAGTTATTTACGATTAAATAATCAAATTGGTAATTATATTAAAAAAATTGATTTATCAGGTTTAAAATCTGGTGAAATTGATTTAATTGATGATATTGATAATCAAGAAATTCATAATTTTGATAATAATCAAAACTATAATAATAACAATAATCATAATCATAATTATAATCATAATCATAACAATATTAATAATATTAACATCAACACTAATAACACCACCACCACCACTAATACTACTAACAATATTACTACTATTAATAATAATACCAATTATAACCCTAATTTCAATCCTAATCATAACAACCACATCAACAATAATTACAATACCAATAATAATAACAACAACAACAACAATCCTACTAATAACATTGATGTTGATCGGTTTGAATCGGAAATTGATGATTTTAATGTGGATGAACAAGTCTTAGCTGGCTGGAGAGATTGGAAGTTTTTGAAAAATCCATTATATTCAATACACATGAATAATTCATCTCAAATTAATAAAATGAATTCAATTCATTCAGTTAAATCAAATTCTTCATCTTCTCATATGTCTTCAGCTTCATTGAAATCTAAATTTTACTCTTTGACAAGAAGAAAGAAAAGAAGAAGAAAAAATAATGATGTACAAATACCAACAAAATCATTTGCTTATAATCATCAAAATCATAATGAATCTCGAGATTTCTCAACTCACCCGTTTATGAATAAATATTTATTAAATTATTCTACTTCAAAAGATTTACCGGTGGGTTATATTCTTCATTTAATTAATTTGTGTCCAAATTTAATTCAATTGAATCTTGCAAATTTATCCCTTTCTTCAGATTATCAAGTTAATCCAAAAATGATTTATAAATATCAAACTTTTGATTTAATGAACAATTATCCAAAAGATTTAATAACTAAGATTGATAAAATTATGTCTAGTAATTTAATTGAATCAGAAGAAATTTATTCCAATACTTTTCATTGTGTTGGCACAACTTCATCATCATCGTCATCAGTTTATTCATTTGCCACATTTTCAAAACCAATGATTCCTAAATATAATAGTTTATTACCACCTTTACCACAAACAATTACTGATTTTTCCTATTTGAAAAAAGGTGATGGAAAAGTTTATTTAAGTGATTTAAATTTAAAATCAATTAATCCCAATTTTTTAATTAAAGTTAATGAAGTTGAAATATTGAATACAATTTTAAAAGTTCATGATTTAAGAAAATTTCAATTAAATTCAACTAATCATAAATTAAGTAATTTAAATTACATTGATTTATCATCCATGATTTGGCTTAATAAATCAAGTGTCCGGGATTTTTTAAGTAAATTTATTCATAAACAATTACAGAGTAATTTAGATTTGGAAACTCAATTACAGTTACAACCAATTGAATTTGACGATGAAGAGGAAGAAGATGATGAAGATGAATTTAATAATCATCAAATGCATTTGATTTTAAAGCAATATAAACAAAATTTAATTTTGAATCTTAGTGATTCTGGAATGTATAAATTGTTACCTTGGGCTCAAAAGATTGATTTAAATACTTACACTGGATGTAAGTTGGCGTATCGAATAATTAATGGTATATTATTTGATCCATTCGATGAATTTGTCAGACGAGAAAGAATCAGACGTGGGAGAATGGGTGAAAACTATGTATCGTAATTAAATATGTAAAATATATTTATTACCCAATTTATAGAATCGTGAAATAACCAAACAAACACACGATATAGACTTTTTTATATTTACTAACATATGAATTTATTAAAACAATTAATGTCCCCGTAGTACTAAGAATGGAAATAGACTCTACTAAAACTGTTTATAATTTTACACTTCAATTCTAGCAAAAACCGAAAAAAACAGACTATTAGTTCAACTTTTGGATTAAGTCGACAATAAAAAAAACAGACTATTAGTTCAACTTTTGGATTAATTCGACAATAAAAAAAACAGACCATTAGTTCAACTTTTGGATTAATTCGACAATAAGCTCATAGTCATTTTTGGCTATAGATTTACTTCATCACCATAATTCAATCAGGTTTAATTCAACTTGTACTGAACGAATACGAATAAATTCCACTCATTTTGTGCCACTAACTTACATTGAATACACTTTTATTCAACTACATTAAACTTAGACTCTACAGTATCAACGCTTCTACATATGTCCCATTCTTTAGGTCATCACCATTTCATGGGTCGACAGTCAATAAATTGAGCGACCTCTAACAGCGATGGTTTTAAAGATGAGTATGATTATTCTAGAATAATCCAAATCAATAAATATGTCTGATTGGCCCCTAATGTTAACGCCAACGTCCGTTTCGACACATCTACAATTTGAAAAATTCATTGATAAAAGTTTTTCAATACCATCAATTTTTTTTTTTGTTATATCTTGAAACTAGATCCGGGTAACCGACCGTAGTAGTTTTTAGCAGGAATAAATCGAGGCATAGGCCAATACTGGAGGATACTAGGGGTAGTAGACGATAGTAGGACTAGGGAATAAGCTAGGTCATTGATTGTTAGTTAGTGATGTCGAATTTATCAGCCCAGTTATCTGCATTCAAAAACAAGATCAAAAGTGGTCCTACAATAGTAGTACCTCGAAAACCTCAAATTGAAACTGTCAAGGAAGTAACCACAAGTAATAATGGGAGTAATGGTAATAATAAGAGGGTTGCCACTGCAAATCTGATGGTATCAGATGCTTCCAAGAAACCCCGGGTGTCTTTGGGGGATATGTCGGGATCACATTTATCAACCCAATTACATTTAGCAGTTGAATATATCAAGCAACATGATGGACCAGTTCCAGTATCTAGATTACAAAGTTATTTGACATTTGATATCACTCATTCATTATTACCACTTTTGAAAGAAATTGATCGGTTGAAGTATGATCGTGAGCACGATACATTGCAATACGTTTCACTCCATAATATTCAAAATAGTGACGATTTATTAAATTTTTTACGAGCTCAAGCAACTTTTAAAGGAACATCGGTTAAGGAATTAAAAGACGGGTGGAGTGGATATTTGGAAGCAATCACCGAATTAGAACAACAGAATAAGATTTTGGTTTTAAGAAACAAGAAGGAAAATGCTCCTCGATTAATCTGGCCAAATTTGGGAGGTGAATTAGGTTTGGTTGATGATGAATACAAAGCAATGTGGGCATCGGTGAAAATCCCCGAACCTGATAATTTATATCAAGCATTAATTGATCAAAGTTTAAAACCTACTGGTGCTGATCCAAGTCAATTAAGAAAGAAACCTCAACAACAAGAGAAAAAGCAAAAACGGGCTAGAAGAGGTAAGATTACTAATACTCATATGAAAGGAATTTTAAAAGATTATTCCCAGTTAGTTTAAAAAATAAAAAGAAAAGAAAAAGGAAAACAAAAAAAACAGAAAAACCAGAAAAACAAAGAGAATCAAACTCATTTTTTTTCACAATTTTATTCATTAGTAAGAGAATGGAACTATGATAAATATCCAGAATATTCACAATATATAATTTCGAAAGCATCTTCAGCTGTACATAATCATGAAGGAAAACAATCAAACGTCATTTTTAACAAGTGGACATATATATAGAATTAGATATTGTCAATGTTGATGATCTGGGGTTTTCACAAAGCATAAAAACTGATACATATTGCGAGGGATCAAAATTACTTGATTATCTAAAATACCCACAAATACTCAGAACTCGGATATTATTATTGTAAATAATTGAAAATTAAGATTTTTCCAAAATTATTGCATTTACTCAAAAACCATATTTAGAATGGAAAATCTTTATATATTGTCATATTGAGAATAACCGGAAATTATTATAACTATTCAAATCCATATGAAATAGTCACTTCGGGTTCAATTTAAATAAAATTACTATAATTACAAATCATTAATACATAAATTTACTGGTTTCTGTATAATCATAAACATCCACTTATTCAATTAATTTGGCTTAATTATTAGCCATAATTAGGGGCTCGAAACTATTTAATTGATTTTGGTAATTTTTACGTGATGATTCAGTTATTTTCAATTTTATTGATTTAGTTATGTTCAACTTGTTTGATTTTTAGTTTTTTTTTTTTCAAGTTTTCAAATTTGAACTGTTACTTGGTTCATATGTGGTAGACATATATAGCGTCTAATTAAACAGGGGTAGATAATTTTACAATCTACTCCTTAATCAAACTACTATGTTGTACAAGTGGTTGATAGAAAAATCGTCTACAATTTCTCATTTTGTCTAATTTTGTTATTTCCCCTGTTTTCATAGCGTGTTTTCAGGAAATAAGCTTGTAGCTAACGATTAATTGAATTGCATATATATAAATCACATAAAAATATCAATTTTGTTTGCCAATTATGAATTTTACGTAGGTTGGTTGAAAATCCAATGAATTTTTTAATTTTTCTCATTGGCACTAAAATTAAAATTCTCATCGTTCAATCAAACAATAACTAAACGTTACTATGTCAGGTATGTGGGATAGAGATACGGAGTGGAGTTAGGCATCCGGTGTGGTCACCAAGTGAACCGTAAGAAGCCGATGAGCCATTATGCTAGTTCTTGGTCCGTTTGAGTACTTGGATTATTAAGTAAAGCCATTGTTGGTATTTTGTTACTAACTAATTTATAGTTGATTTCAATACTGTTGCCAGTGAATTTTGTAAATTTTATTATCAACAATTCGATAATGATAGAAGCCAATTAGGTAATTTATATAGAGACGACTCTATGTTGACCTTTGAAACTTCTCAATTGCAAGGAGCTAAGAATATTGTTGGTAAATTAATTGAATTACCATTCAAAAAAGTTGCTCATAGAATCTCGACTTTAGATGCTCAACCAGGATCACCAAATGGTGATATTTTAGTTATGGTTACTGGAGAATTAATGATTGACGAAGAGAGTAACGCTCAGCGTTACTCTCAAGTCTTTCATTTAATTCCTGATGGCAACTCTTATTATGTATTTAATGATATTTTCAGATTAAACTACTCATAAATTCATTGAATCAGGAAAAGAAGCAAGAAAGATGGAAAGATAAATAAAAAACAAAAAAAAAAATCTTCATTTGAATAAGTAGAATGGATATAATTCCTTCATAAGATTATCAACATTCCCCCTTATTCTAATACTATAACTTTTATAGGTTCAATATAAATTGATTTTTTTTTTTTTTTTTGTACTGTCACTATAAACTGATCCCGCACCTTTCACCATATTTTGATTTGGGTTGCTTATAGCTATTGAACTCGAAATGCTGAATTCTCCACCATTGGATAGTGAAGTGACTTTAAAATCTTTCCATTCAACTCAACTGGTTTCTTCGTCTACTTCACCAAGTTTTGACCTGCTCAATTGCCAAACTGATGCAACTAAACCTAAAATACCAATTATACCTACCCGACCAAAAAGGTCAAATACTCCAAGCCAGCCAACCAGAAACCAAGATCACTCAAGCTCACAAGAAGCATGTTCTTCAATGGAAAGTAATATTACTCAATCAGACTCGAAACAACCAGAATCAATCCAAACCCCAGATGTGGTTCAAGATGATGGTGGGGCCACAACACATGAAACAGAAACTGGCCATATAAGTGAATGTGTACCAAAACTGGACAATTGTCGTGAAGTTGAGAAATTATTGAAAACAGACAACGAATCTGAGATTGAACCAATTGATACTAAGGAAAATTTGCATCATGGATCAATTCCTTCAATTCCGGCTAGACCTTTGAAAAGAAATACTGCTTCGACTTTGGAGAACATAATCTCAGATTATTCTCAAATTGACGATAAAGCCGATCTTAATCTAAAGCTCGATGATGGCGTGATAAAAGAAACAGAAGCTGATGAGATTAAACTTTCGCAAGATTTGCATCACCATACTCCGGAGCTTAAAAGTTCTATATCTAGCGTAAGTAATGATCTGGTTTCTACAGAAATGTTGCCAAACATTCCCGCTAGACCTTCACGTCCTCAAAAGAAATCAGAAGAGAAATTGGATTCTAGTTTGGAATCTTTGCAACATGAAAAATTCAATCTTTCAAAGTTGGATAGTGATTCAATTGATGCCAATGCAGATGTAAATAAATCTGGAACTGCAACACAAATTGAGACTGAAAAAAGCACCGAAATTGATATTTTAGAAAAAGAACCTGATGCTGATCAGTCAGAGACTGTTTTAGAAGTTGAAAACCCCGAGAAGAATAAATCTCAAGAGCAAGTACCCATAATTCCTTCTAGACCTCAGAAAACCAAGAAGAATATATCAGAAGTTGAAGATCAATTGGATGGAAGCGTAAGTGACGTGCAATCAAACTCCCCTGATTTAAATGACATTAAAGCAGAAACTGGGGAAAGTGAAATTCACCTGGATGAAAATAAAAACCATAATGCTGATGATGGCGAAACAGTATCACAGGAGGAACCAATTTCACAAACCCCTACTGAAAAAGTTCAAGGTTCAGATGTGAACAAGAAAGATTTAGTACAAAATGAAGTTGTTGATGATGATTTGACTAATGTCAATATTTCAAAAAGTGATTTGGCTGATCAAGTGTCAGTGGCTGAAAAAACTACTTCCGAGCTAGCCACTAAGGAGAATAAACCACCTTCCAGCGAACCTGGGAAAGAAGTGGCTAAAGAAGCCGACGACTCGAATTCTAAAACACCTGTTATACCTAGTCGCCCTAGAAAGAAATTTTTGAATGAAAATAACAATAATTACTCAACAATTGTTAAGCAAAAACCACCAGCTCCTCCCCCAAAGCCAAAAAAGATGTCATCAAAGATCGCTGCATTTCAACAAATGTTTAATAACCCTGAAGTTCCACCAATCCAAAAAAAAGCACCACTTGCAAGTCCCACATCAGAAATACCATCAAGAAAGTTGTCAACTGAAAAGATAAAATTCGCTGAAAATCTAAGAAATGTTGTTGGTAGAGGAATTGCGTTGCCAGGAATGGTTGATCCAAACGTAGCGAGTCCTTCAAAAGAGGAGCAAAATGAACCACTGGCGAATTCGGCAGCAAGAGTCACCAGTAATATTAGGAAAGCAAAGAAACCAAAAGGAAGGTTACCAAAGTCATTACAAGAACCTGTGGCTGTTGAAGCTCTGCCCCGGTTCAAACTTGTACTGGGTCAATTATGGAAACACACTGTTACAAAAAGTAACCTTGATAGCGAGAAAGAAGAATTGGTTCAAAAGAGTAAGACACCAACCAGTCAAGTTAACAATGATGATATCACCTTTACCTCCACTACTGATGATGTGACCCCTACATCCAATGCTGACGATGGTGAGATTGCTTCGAGTACATCTAAAACTGAGACAGCAGAAGAAATCAAGACAATCAACTCTGAAAATGAAAATACTCCTATCGAAAATGGAAACAAAAACGTAGTGTGTGGTGAAGAAACTCAAATTAGGGAAGAATGTAATATCTCAAATGATCCAGTGAATGATGCAGATGAAGTACTAGAACCAAAATTTCAATCTCTTAAACAAGATTTACAAATTGATGGTGATTTGATTGATTCAACTACCAACGAAAAGAACCTTCAGCTTCAAGGTACCAAGTCGCTGACAGAATCTGATGATGAACTAAATACTAAAAGTGAAGAAGCACTTTCGTCTTCAGTCTCCGATAGTCCCAATGGTCAAAACGACGATTGCAAAGTCAAAAATGAGGAAATGTTTGTGATTAATACTGATCCTCAAGAATTATGCAAAGATGAAGAGGAGAAGGAAGAAGAAAAAACGAAACTTCCAGAACATGCTTAAGAAACCACTGTTCTTATTTATGAGAGAGTATGAACCTAAGCAAACTAACAAATGGAAATCAAATGATAATTCTTACGATTATATGACAAAAACAAAAAATCTACTATAATGCACAAAATATTTTGAAAATTATGATTACTTTTAATAATTTATTATTTATTGATTTATCTCTATATTACTTGTTTTATTCCATACATCATCTCTTCTTTAGTAATCAAGTGACCGATACTATCAATTTCTTCTAATAATTTATCGACATCATAACACCAATCATTTAATAATTCATTTAAATGGGAATTTTCTTCACCTTCTTTTGAAATAACGGATCTATTTAACTTATCAAATTTAATTATACCTTGAGGTCTATTAATTTTAGCATTAATAATGCCTTTATTGACCAACTCACTCACATATGTTTCTGATTCATCTTGTGATAATTGTAAGAGGTAAGCCAATCTATCCATTTTGATACATTGATAATATTTATTAATTATTCTTAAATTGTGTTCAATAATTCTTTTTTGTAAATTTTTGTAGTTCTCATCATCTTTGAAAATTGGAAATTTATCAAAATAATTAAGTTTATATAAAGATTCAATGTTTGACCAATGAATCAATTCATTTGTAGTAAAAATTTCTAATAATTTAAAAATTTCTGGATCAACATATTTAGTGAAAATTGAATTATTTTTAATTTTTTCAATCAAATCATTTTGATGAGGATCATAAGGTGATAAAATTATATAATAAATGATTGAAATTAGATAATTTTTATAATCTTGACTAGTTTTGTCTTGATTAATTAAAGGAATATCAATCAATAATAAACTATTTTTAACAATATCAATATAATTATGATCAAATTCATCGATTTGGATTAAATATTTCAAATAAATTGATTTAAATTCTTCAGCCCGATCAAAGTTTTTCAAAGTTTTAATCAAAATTTTTCGAGATAAGATTTTTGCTTGGGCGTAATCACCTTTTTGTAAAGTTAATTGAATTTGTTGTAAAATATATTGAATTTTATCACTAAATGGCATTAATGAATAAGTTTCAACTTGTAAATCACATAAAATATCCACTGCTTTATCTAAATCATGATATTGATTTAAATAAATTTCAGCTAAAATTTTTGATACTATAGCTCGTTCAACTTCAACAAAGATTTTTTTGTCAGTAACTAATCGAATAGTTTCAATGATTTTTATTTTCAATTCCAATTGTTTCTTATTATTATCATTTAATTCTGATAATTTACTTATAACATCTTGAATAAATGTTTGAATTGATGATTTTAATTGTCCATGTTTCTTAGATAATATAACAATTAAATCATTCAAATACAACCAATCTTCATTATTTACCAATATAGTTACCAATTTACTCAATACCCGCTTAGAACTCGCCAAATCACTTCCTTGTCTAGTTTGCTTTTCCAATACCAATAACTTATCGACTTGTTCCTTATAATCGGTCAAACAATCTATAGCGGGGAATTGCTCATCTAAAACCTCAGATAAATCCTTTTCGGCCTTGATTGGATCTTCTCTAGACATGTTTTCAAATCTTTATCTTACTTTAATTCTTATGGTTGTCAAATTTCTTGCCACTTTGTTTAACCATTTTTGCGGCGCTACCATTTAGAGGGCGCTACCATTAACTTTTTTTTGGAGTCACGTTATCAGTTTGATTTTACAACCATTAGGATTGATAGATAGTAGATGAAGTTAGTAAGGTCAGATGAGGTGTTGGGCCAAGTATCGAAGCTTCTTTTGAGTCATTTAGGTATAGAAGATAGTTCATTAGATTTTTCCCGGTTTATTTGTGGGTTGTTTGATCAAAATCAGAAAAATTTTGTAAATGAAGCTAAAGATATCAAATCTGAGGTTGCAAGTAAAGGGATAAGTGACGGAAAGGTTACAAGTAAAGACTCTGATCTTGTTTTTGAATCATTTAAGAAGATAATTGTCGAAAATGGAGGTGAGATGTTTCCCTATGAGTTCATAACTGAAGTGTATAAGCTTTTAAGTGGTAATGAGACAGAAGTGAAAATCAAAAGTGAATTTGACTCAAGTATACCAGATGTTAAAGTAAATCAAATTAAAGAAGACCCTGGATTTAGTACGTCTGTGAAACAAGATCAAAGTGAACTGTTTCCTGGGTTGAGTATTCCTAATGTGAAACAAGAATTTGATTTTGAAACCAAAGTCAAAATTGACCCTGACAAAACTATCAAAGTTGAAAATAATGATTCTAAGTTTTACCAAGAGAAAAAGCAATCGAAAGATTATATAAATCACGATAATAGATACTCAACTAATCGTGAACCTTATCAAGATGATGACTTTGTTGTGGGAAACATTTATGAGGGCATTGTCGTCAATTTGACTACTTATGGAGCCTTTATAAGGTTAGAGAATTCTGAAATTATTGGATTGTGTCATGTATCACAGGTATCGTATGATGGCAATAGGGTTGACTCTCCTTCATCTGTGTTAAAATTAAATCAGCTGGTGTATGTGAAAATACTATCAATTCAAAAATCAACGAAAAGTGCTAAACAAAAGACAAGTCTATCGATGAGATATATCAATCAAAATACTGGTTTGGAAGACACTCCTCAGAGACAATCCCGATTAGATTTACCGAGAAATCAACAAAATAAGCGAAGGTTAACATCGCCAGAACGTTGGGAAATAAGTCAATTAATTGCAGCTGGTGTAGTTTTGGCTAAAGATTATCCCGAATTGTATAACGAGGATCCTAATTCTGCTTTCAAACCTATTGAAAATTCAACAAATGATGATGATGTTGAAATCGAGATCGAAGTGAAAAATCAAGAACCAAAATTCTTGAAAGGTCAAACTAAAACCATTGATTTAAATCCAGTTCAAATATTTAAAAATCCTGAAGGTTCTTTGTTGAGATCTGCGACTAATGGTTCAAAGTTTGCCAAAGAATTCAAGGAGGAGAAACTCAGATTGAAAATTGAAGAAGAACAAGAAAAATCTATGAGAATTGATAGAAACGATCCTCTTAATAATTTGAATTCAAAACAAGATTCTACTGAAACCAAAAATTTCATTAAAGAATGGAAAAATAAACAATCAATAGCTAAACTTGAACTAGGCAAACGAACCAACCTTTCAATGAAAGAGCAGCGGGAATCACTACCTGTTTTTTCTATGAGAGATCAAATAGTTCAGACTGTACGAGATAATCAATTTGTTGTGATTGTTGGTGAAACCGGTTCTGGGAAGACCACTCAAATTGTACAATATTTATATGAAGATGGATTGAATGTAGATCAATCCACTGGTAAATCAAAAATAATAGCTTGTACACAACCTAGAAGAGTTGCTGCAGAATCGGTGGCTAAAAGGGTTGCTGAAGAAGTAGGAACAAACTTAGGTGATATTGTTGGTTATACCATTAGATTTATTGATAAAACAGGACCGAATACAAAGATTAAGTATATGACAGATGGGATGCTAGAACGCGAGGCTTTGAATGATTCTGAAATGAGTAGATACTCAATCATCATGTTGGATGAAGCTCATGAACGTACTATTGCTACTGATGTTCTATTTGCCCTTTTAAAGAAAGCAGCTGCTAAGAATCCAAACTTGAAAATTATTGTTACATCTGCAACATTGGATTCGAATAAATTTTCAAATTATTTTAATAAATGTCCAATTTTGAAAATTCCTGGTAGGACTTATCCAGTGGAAATATTATATACCCGAGAACCAGAAATGGATTATTTTGCAGCTGTTTTAGATTCAGTGATTCAGATACATATTTCAGAACCCCGAGGTGATATTTTAGTATTTTTGACAGGTCAAGATGAAATTGATACATGCTGTGAAGCACTATATGGAAGAATGAAACTATTAGGTGATACAGTGTCAGAACTTTTGATATTACCGATTTATTCTTCACTTCCATCCGAAATGCAATCGAAAATTTTTGAACCGACCCCTGAAGGATCAAGAAAAGTAATTGTTGCAACTAACATTGCAGAAACTTCGATTACTATTGATGGTATCTATTATGTGATAGATCCTGGATTTGTTAAAATAAATGCATATGATCCAAAATTAGGTATGGATTCATTAGTTGTGAGTCCTATTTCGCAAGCACAAGCGAATCAAAGAAGTGGGCGGGCAGGTAGAACTGGACCAGGAAAATGTTATCGATTATACACTGAAAAAGCTTATGAGATGGAAATGGTACCCAATACGATTCCTGAAGTTCAGAGACAAAATTTAAGTTATACAATTTTAATGTTAAAAGCCATGGGAATTAATGATTTACTTAATTTTGAGTTCATGGATCCCCCACCTGCCAATACAATGTTAACTGCATTACAAGATTTATATACATTGTCCGCATTAGATGAAGATGGTTATTTAACAGAATTAGGGAAAAAGATGTCTGAATTTCCTATGGAACCTTCATTAGCTAAAACATTGATTAAATCAATTGAATTTGGATGCTCATCAGAAATGTTAACCATTGTTGCTATGTTATCAGTTCAAACTATATTTTATAGACCAAAAGATAAACAAAAATTAGCCGATCAAAAAAAACTTAGATTTCATCATCATCAGGGTGATCATTTGACATTATTAAATGTTTATCGAGGTTGGGAATTACAAAATTATGATAAACGATGGTGTCAAGAAAACTTTATACAAGATAGAAGTATGAAACGAGCATTTGAAGTTAGAAAACAATTAGTTACAATTATGAAGAAATTTGGCCATGAACCAATTTCTTGTGGTAATAATCTTATTCTAGTTCGAAAAGCTTTATGCTCGGGATATTTTAAAAATTGTGCTAAACGAGATCCTCAAGATAATTATAAAACAATTATTGAAAATACACCTGTATCTATTCATCCCGCATCTTCATTGTTTGGAAAAAGGCCCGAATATGTCATTTACCATACATTATTATTAACTACTAAAGAGTACATGCATTGCACAACTATAATAGAACCAAAATGGCTACCAGAATTAGCGCCAACTTTTTTCAATATCGCGGATCATGCAAAATTACAATCAATCAAAAAGAATGAAAAAATCATTCCCTTGCATGATAAATTTAAGCAAGATTGGAGATTATCCAATCTTCATGAAAGAAAAAAAAGAGCCTTAGGAACCAATAATAATAATTGAATCTGGTGACATTACAAATTAAACACAAAGTAAGTAATCATATAAAACTACCATCACTACTACTTCTACTACTACTATTACTTCTTACCAACCATTCTCACATCAGCTAACTTATTTTTTTTATTATCTAATCTACATATTTTCCTCCTCATGCACTCACCACTAACTATTTTTAGTTCCATTAAAGTTAACTTACTCCTATCATCACCTTATCATTATCACTTACTTGATTTCACTTGTTAGACCTCTGCTTTGTTTGTAAGCTTGTGAAATTGAACTACTACAAAAAAAAAATTCGTTTGCAGGTGATAATTTATGTGGGGCACTTCAAAAAATTTATTCAGGTAAGGGTAACATAAATGGTTTGTTTTCTTTTTGAGATAATAGAACAGACATGAGAAGAACCATAGATGCTAAGGATGTTATAGCGAATAGAGTTAGTCTTTATTGTCGAATTCCTGGAATAGCAGCAACTCCAGCTGGGGTAACACCATTAAGGAAACAATTTCCTGTTAATCTGGAAATAGTTCATACCTCAGCTGATAATAGTGATAGATGTATAATGGAATGTGTACCGTTGAAAACTGATAATGAAGGTAACGTCGTTGATAACTTGGATCGTCAAGTAATCTTGAAAGGGATAAATGTTGACGCTTCCATGAAATTACCAGTAGAGCCACATTTTGCTAGTTATGAAGGTAATTCTAGTGATCCTGATAATTTATTTTATGATGGTGATACTGTTAGTTTTGTTGGTCGACCATTTCCTATAGAAGAAGCAAAAGAACATTTTACAAGAATAAAAAGTTGGGGTTTTAATACCATCAGATATATCTTGACTTGGGAAGCTATAGAACATGCTGGTCCTGGAAAATATGATGATGAATTTGTCGATTATACTATTGAAATTTTAAAAATTATTCATGAACTAGGTGGTTTATATGTGTTTTTAGAATTTCATCAAGATGTTTGGTCAAGATATTCTGGGGGTAGTGGTGCTCCATTATGGACATTATATGCTGCTGGTTTAAATCCAAAAAATTTTCCAGCAACTGAAGCGGCTATCTTACATAATGAAGCTCGATTTCAAGGTTCAAATCCAGAAAAATATCATAAGATGTTATGGACATCTAATTACAAGCGTTTAGCTTGTTATACTATGTTTACTTTATTGTTTGCTGGTAAAAACTATTTTCCTAACTTCAAAATAAATGGTGACAATATTCAAGATTATTTACAAAACCATTTATTTAATTGTATGGCATATATATGGAAAGCTGTCGTTGAAAAATTGCCTCATATGATCAAAGATGGAACAATTATTGGATTCGAATCCATGAATGAACCAAATTGGGGATTGATTGGTCATGAAGATTTGAACGTAATTCCAAGTCATCAACAACTAAGAGTAGGAACTACTCCTACCGCATATCAAGCTTTGAAATTGGGAATGGGATTTGCTTGTGAAGTTGATGTTTACAAAATCTCGATCACAGGTCCGCAGAAATATGATACCAAATTAATCGACCCAAAAGGAGTTAAAGCTTGGATTTCACCTGAAGAAGGGGCTAAAATGGATAAAAAATATGGCTGGACAAGAAGTAAAGAATGGAAATTAGGCACTTGCATTTTTTCTCAGCTAGGTATATGGAGTTGGAAAGAAGAATTAGAGTTTAGTAATTTTCCTATCATTTCAGAAGAAGCTAGAAAAGACATTGCTGAAAATAAATGTTTCTTATTGAAACCAGACTTCTTTCATAAACCAGATGAAAATTTTGTTTCATCAGATGGTTCAATTCCTGAAGTTGTCGATATGGATTACTTTTTAAATAACAATTTTGTTGATTTTTATTTAAAATTCAAAAAAGCAATTCGTGATATTGAACCTAGTGTCTTTTTATTAATACAGCCCCCGGTTTTAGAATTACCGCCAAATTTAAAGGGTGACCCTAGAAATGTGATTGATGATAGAACCATTTATGCTCCACATTATTATGATGGAATGTCCTTAATGTTTAAAACTTGGAACACAAAATATAATGTGGACACTTTAGGTATAATGCGTGGCAAATATCTTAATCCGGTATTAGGTATTGTTTTTGGAGAACGTGCCATTCGTAACTGTATTACTAGTCAATTCAAAGAAATAAAAGAAGAATGTAAAAAATATTTGGGATTAATTCCCGTGTTAATGTCTGAAACAGGGATGCCATTTGATATGGATAAAAAGAAGGCATATGAGAATGGGAGATTCTATTCTCAAACTGGAGCATTGGATGCATTAAGTTACGCTCTTGAAGGGCTGCAAATGCATCACACTTATTGGTGTTACGCAAGTGTTAATTGCCACGAATGGGGTGATAGATGGAATAATGAAGATTTTTCCTTTTGGTCCCCGGATGATAGAAATATAGTTGAAGAGAGAAAATCTAGATTTGACCTGCCTTATTCTACCAGATCTAGTAGCCGGAATATTAGTTTAACTAGAATAAGAACAAAAGTTCAAGATATAAAGAAGAGGACTGAAAGCAGAAGAAACAGTTTAGCTTCATTTGTTGCAGATTCAGTTCGCAGAGCCAGTCTTTCGGGTACATATCCATCTCCAACTAAAATAGCCATGGGAGAAATTAATAGTAACTCAGCATCACCAAAACAGCCCTTGCAATTCAATCCTAAATTTACCTCATTGGAAGATTACAAAGAAACTGCTTCTCCTGAAAGTTCTCCTTTGCGTAACAAAGTAGTACCAAGGGAAACTCGTCATGATAGTATTACATCAACCAACACAACATCTCTGAATTTCTATGATGAAAATGATGTACTGACATTATCGGGGTCTTCAATCATTACTACAAACAGTGAAAATATTGCCAAGAAGCATACTAAGAGATGCTACCCATCTCCAGATGGTGTCAGGGCGGTTAATGCTGTCATTAGACCATACATGATGGCTTCAAAGGGCCGGGTTACTTCAACCAGCTTTGATTTGAAATATTGCAAGTTCTCATTATCATTAATGATTGATCTTGATGATCCAAAACTTTCAAATGTGCCAACAATAATTTTTGTTCCAAAATGGCACTTTCCGTTATTGAATTATGGTGATATTTCGGTCACAAATGGATATGTGAAATATAATAGAGAATTTGAATACATCGAGTGGTATCACAATGATTTAGTTCGGACGTCGAATGGTCAAGCAAAGTCTGAAGCTTCGAGTGAAAGTGACAAATCATTATCAACAGGAGAAAAAGAAGCTGTAATCATAATTAAGAATGATAGTGGTGGCATAACAGATATTGATGTTGATGAAGAGGGGAGTATATTGAAAGCTAAGGAACAATATTGTCCAATAACTTGAAAAGTTCATGATTTCCTCATTTCAATCTATATTATTTATAGAAAACTAATGTACACTGTATATATTAAGACCTATTTCAAAATAGTACAATATATTTCAAAATTCAAGGGATTCCTCCGCACTCCTTTTAGCATTTAACTCTTTCAATTCATCTTTGATTAACTGATTTACAAATTTACTAAAATAGTCAATGTAAGGCTTTAAACTAGTTTTTTCATAGTCTGATATTTTTTTCTCAGAATCAACTTCGGTTGCGTCTGATTCCCATTTCTCTAATTCATTTTGGATTTGTCTTAAGTTGGGAGCATGCATAGGATTAAAACCGTAATCGTCATCTTCTGGATTACCAGATATATTTTTCAAAGGATCAAAGGGAACACAAACGTTACCAGTTGAAGGGTGAATACAGAAAGGAGATTTCAATAAATGAATCATTTGTCTTGAAACTTCGACGTCTAGTCTTGGATACATATAGTATAAAATAATTTCCTTTTTAGCGTCATTTAATAAATTTACTTGTAATTGAGTTTTCAATACTTTTTTTGCAACAACATTTATATCTTCCCATTTCGATTTTGATGAAGAAATCGAAGTTTGATTTTGCCATTTATTTCTTAGTTCAATTTGTAAACTTTTATCTAAGAATGATAGTAATTCTTCGATTTGTTGCCAACATTTGTCATCTTTAGGAGTATCAGGGGTTGTTAACCAAGGATCCTGATCTTCAAGTATAACATTAATAAATTCATGTTTTACAATATTGAAAGATCGTTCAATATGGGGGTGAAATGGTTTTTTGATGGATAATGGTTTTTTCAGGTTGAACTTAATTGATTTTGACCCTAAAATATCTAAATATTCCACGATTGATTTTCTTATAGTCTCATCTAAACTTCGAGCTCGAGAATCGCTAATCCAGCAATGAGCTCCTCTTCTACCCGAGAATACCCAGATCAAATTTTTGAATCCAAAATCTTGTTTCAAAGCTACATCAATAATTTTGGTTGCAACTTGAATAAATTTCCAACATTTTTGACAAATGTCAGTACCTTTACAACATGTTCTGACCGGGTCATAATCAGTCAAATCTATATCAAATACGAGCTCTTTTGATACTGGTTTCATGGCACTTTTAGGTAAATTCTTTCTCTCTCGGGGATTGACTGAATAAACAGCTCCAATTTCAAATCTAGTGGGATTCGAGTGACAAACAGATTGTTTGAACTCTTCTTGACTACCAAATGAATTATACCGTTGATAAATCCCCGATCTATGCTCGTACGCAAACTCTCTCATTGTGAAATCAGCTTGGGGTTTAGGTGAATGGTTCAACCACTGGAAAATATACCTAAACGGCAACAATCTCTCATAATAAAAGGCCATATCAGCTTCGGACGGTTTGCAAGGCTTGCCCACCTCAATAGCTTGACCTACAACCTCGGAAACACCAGTTTCTGTCGTCATTATTGAAGAAATATAAAAACTATCACCTTACACCCAACATCATCACCAAAATTTTTGATACGCGTTTGGCTGCAAAAAACCACAATTCTAACTGGAACCAAAACTAAACTACAAACAAACTTACAATAATTGATCGATATTTCTATAATGCTATATAATGCAACTATATTTTGCTGTAAATGTAAATATTGGTCGAAAAATCGGGATTGAAATACAAAAAATTGACCTAGAATATCAATATAATAATACAACGCTTATCATATGATAAATCGGAGTAAGAATTCGATTACAAATGTGTAACAACCGTCAATACCATTTCACTAAGCTGGAATTAACTTTCAAAATCATATTCAGAAGCTTGTAATGACTTGGCTCACGGGAAGAAAATCCGTGTACCAAATAAGCTTGAATAGATATGATGAGCACCAAACGAGTATTATCATAATGACATTTAAGTCAAGTAGTCTATGATGGAGTGGGTGAATTCAAAATTGCTGAACTACCAGTTTATTTATAAAATCACTTGCAGTTCAATTTTGAAAAACCAATGATACACCTTCGTCACCAGCAGTTACCAATTTTTTCCCATTATCGAAGATGGCAAAATCAAAAATAGGCATATTATGACCAACACCAACAAATAGTTCTTGACATGTTCTAACGTCCCATTTGTAGATTTTCCCATTTGACGACGACCCAATGAGAATTGGTGTATTATCAACAAATTGTAACTTTGTTATAGCATTTTCATAATCGGGATGAGGAGAAACTTTGATGGAATTTCTTAATCTCCATTGTTGAGTATCAAATAAGAAAACATCTCCATGAACTAAACCAACGGCAAGAATATTCAAGTTTGGTGCTTTACACCAACTTAAAGCTTCAATAGATAATTCTGCTTGATCTTCAGAATCTAAAGTCTTCAAAGAATGTACAACTTTTCCATTATCATTATTTATGATTGATAATTGACCATTTCTACCTCCAATAGCTAACATATTTTTATTATTTTTAATAGTGACCCAAGGACTTTCAACTCCTTTAAAATCAACATGAGGTTGTAATTTATATATTATTTCACTGGTAAAACAATTCCAAGAAACAACACTACCTTCTTCAGAAATAGTTACTAAATTCAAATCATTTTCATCTTTTGAATCCATAAAACATCCTCCGGTACAATCTAATGTATGACTATATCCTGACATAATATTGATGAGTGATTTAGTTGATTTATCTAAATGATAAACCCAAACTGAACCATCAGTTGCACCAAATGCAAAATATGGTAAAGTTGGATGAGTTTCAATCCATAAAACTTCTTCAACTTCTTCTAAAACACCAAATTTTTCCCATTTTTCTCCAGTTTTATTAGCTTTATGAACTTGAATTTGTCCTGCCATATCACCAGTTATGAGAAATTCACCTCCACAAGAAAATTTAGCAGCAATCACCGATTCTTTATGATCTTTTATATCAGCAACTAGAGTAGGAGGTTGTTTATGAACAGTCCATAATTTAGCACTATGATCAGCAGCTCCACTAACAACTAAAGGTAATTTGGGATGAGCAGTAACTGTAAATACTGAATCTTGATGTTGATCAAAATATGTCCATGAATTGTTTGACATATCAATCTCTAAAGTATGTTCTTCACCTTCTTCACCATCAAATTCACCATCTATCTCACCGTCTTCATCTTCGGGAACCATACCTTCCTCATCTTCAGGGATTTCTTCAGCAATTTCAGTATTTTCTAAAAACTCTTCAGCGCCTTCTCCAGCTTCTACAACTTCATGCATCGAATGATCCTCTGGCATTGTTTATTCAACGTTTCTTATCGTTATAACTTTGATTTCTAAGCTAATAAATTTTAAGATGAGCTGGCGCTACCGTTTCAGCTCTATGTGCAGTCCGGGATGAAGGCTATCAAAAAGTTCCAAGTTTCAAGCATATGAAGGGTTGATCTGTTAACTCCATTGAACAAAGGGTATTTGACGGGAGGTTAGTTGTGGGTAGCGAGAGAGAAATAGTGAAATATTGAGACTCTCTGGAAATGAGTGATTGGATTTCTGAGTTTCCCGGATATCGACAAGTGTTAGTAAGTGCCAAAAAATTCTTTGGAAGATTGATTCAAACTGGACCAGTACCCCAGCATGTCGGGATCATTATGGATGGTAATAGGCGGTTTGCTAAATCTCATAAAATAGAGTTGAAAGAGGGACATAATTTAGGGTTTGAAAGTATGGCTAGTATATTGGAATTATTGTTTGAATCGGGAGTTAAATGTGCTACTGTGTATGCATTTAGTATTGAAAACTTCAAGCGAAGTTCTTATGAAGTTGAATGGTTGATGGACTTGGCCAAGAGTAAATTACAGCAAATAAGTTCTCATGGTGATTTATGTGAAGAATTTGGAATTAAAATCAGAATTTTGGGGAATATTCAAATGTTACCCAAGGATGTTCGAGATATTTTGAAAGATACTGAAAAAATTACCGAAAATAATAATCGAGCAGTTTTGAATGTATGTTTCCCATATACATCGAGAGATGAAATCACAAATTCTATTAAATTAACTGTACAACAGTCAATTGACAATCCAACAATGATAATCGATGAAGAAACTTTGAATAGCAATTTATTTACTCGAGATAATCCTCCTCTAGATCTATTAATTCGAACTTCGGGTACTTTTCGATTATCAGATTTCTTATTATGGCAATGTACTGATCCAAATTGTGCAATAATTTTTTCAGAAAAGTTATGGCCAGAATTTACTCCTTGGGACATGGGGAAAATATTACTCAATTGGTCTTTTAATAAGTACTGGTATGGCCACGGTAATGGAGAATTGACTACGACAAAATATATTTCAAATACTCAAAACGATATCACTGATAAAATTGAAACTTTAAGTGGATCGGGATCCACCGGTTATCAGCAATTCCTACATCATGATGTAGAAAGTGGAAATGATACTTCGTTGAAGAGTGAAGAAAATGATACTTTAACTAGTGAAGATGAAGAAAAACTTGTTAAATAAAAACGAGAAAAGTAGGAACAACAACCAAATGAACAATATTCACACCGTTCAACATACAAAATTACTGAAATAACAACCAAATGAACGATATTTATCCGTCTCAAATTAAAAAATCTGATAATTTCAACTAAATCAATAATACTTATACTTTTCAAAATGGAAAAAACTGATAATAACACCTAAATCAACAATATTTATACCAGACAAATGATATCATATTATTCATTAACATTAATTTCATCTATTAGCATTCTATAATTCATAGTTTTTCTCTATTAATATACATAATTACTTGATTATTGTTTTTTTAGTCATAATCTGACTCATCGTTTTGACGCATTGGGCGATATTTTTCAACAACGTTTTTTAGATTAATTCTATTATTTATTCTAATAAACACTAGAAAGAATGGATTTCGTTCATCAGTTACCAGATAGATTACTATTTGCTGTTCCTAAAAGTACGTTGCTATCGTTTTACCAGGTTTTTTTTGGTTCCATACTAACAAATTTATAGAAGGAAGATTATATGAAAAATGTACCCAATTATTATCTGGTGCAGATATTCAGTATAAGCGATCAAATAGATTGGATATTGCTCTTTCCACTAACTTACCGATTGCTTTAATTTTCTTGCCTGCTGGAGATATTCCTGTTTTCGTTGGTGAAGGTCAATGTGATATAGGTATAACTGGGTTAGATCAAGTTCAAGAAGCTAATATGTATGATTCCATTGATGATTTGTTGGACTTGAAGTTTGGAGCTTGCAAATTACAGATACAAGTGCCAGAAGGTGGAGAGTTTGACCAACCAAATCAATTAATTGGTAAAAAGATTGTCACTTCATTCACTAAATTGACAAACGAATACTTTCAGAAATTGGAAGGTACTAAAGATATCTCTACCACAATAAGATATGTTGGTGGTTCGGTAGAAGCATCAGTGGCTTTGGGGGTTGGTGATGCTATTGTTGATTTAGTTGAATCCGGAGAAACCATGAGAGCAGCCGGATTAAAACCAATAGAAACAATTTTAAGTACTTCAGCTCATTTTATTGCTTCAAAAAAGTCAAAAAGACCCGAATTGATTCAAAAGGTTTTGCAAAGATTACAAGGGGTAATGGCCGCTAATAAGTATGTTTATATTACTTACAATGCTTCCCGATCAATATTAAAAGAAGTTTTAAAGATTACTCCTGGTAGAAAAGCAGCTACAATCTCAGCATTAGAATCTACCAATCACGGAGATGCTGATGAAGAAACCGATTGGATTGCTGTTAATGCCATGGTTGAAAAATCACAAATAGGTAATATCATGGATGAGTTGAAGAATGTTGGGGCAACTGATATTATTGTATTTGAAATATCGAATTGCCGTGTTTAGATAAATAAGTTAAACAAGGAAAGAATAATAGTTCGATATTATAGATAACAACATAGTTAATTTTTAATAAAAATGGTAATAGAAAGATAGAAAACCAAAAAAAAACATGATGAAGAATCAAGTATTTGGAGACGTTTTTTACACTTATTAGTAAACCAAGTAATAGATGCTTGTCATCAATTTTTTATTCTTATTGGTAAACCGAGAAATAGATGGTAGTTAACATTGCTTTTTTTACACTTATTGAAAAACCAAATAAGATTTGGTTCTAATCATAGATTTCTCATATTTGGAGATAATCATATTTTTCAAATTTATTATACACTTAATAATTATCCTCGAGTTGTCTTATACCATCTTTATCGACGACATGCACGTATACACCTTTGAAATCTATTGGCATTCTAGTTTGTAATTCTTTAAGGCACATTTCCAATAATTTCAACCCATCATCTAATTTCATATCTTTTCTATAATGTTTATCTAATAATGAAGTAGTATAGAATGCGGCATAACCATGAGCTCCATAAGGTAAATCTACTTGAGTACCCAAATAATCAATCCAATTCAAACTTGACTTATTTGTTTTGGGGTCAAAACCTCCAATCAACACTTGAACTTGATATGGTTTTCTTGATCTTAAAGATGACGCTAATTGATTTCTAACAAATGATGCCGTAGCTTTGGGACTTAATTCAATATCGTTTTCTCTCATTGTATATAATTGAATGTTGGCTTGAATATACTCAGCAAATTGTACTGTATCACCAGCTTCTCCAGTAAATGCCATTAAATTATGACTATTCAAAACTCGAGTTTTATCATCAGTTTGTTTCAAAATTGAAATTCCTCTAGTAAATGCCTTCGAAGTAGCAATCAATGTACAATCGGCCAATCTAAACCCTAATATGATATCCATACTTCAAGAATTGCTGATTAACTGATTTCGTTCATCTGTTGGTTAACTTTTGCCTTCAACTATCAATTTTGGCTTATATGCACTCCATCTTTCAAAATTCAATAACTATGAAGAAACAAGCTTAAAAAACGGTAATTTAACAATCATAATGAGAGAATTTGTTGATTTGCAGTAAAATTATTAAATTAGAAAAGCCAATGGTGAAAATTGCTGCAAAATAACTGAAATTTTGGTAAAAAAAAAAAAATTTTTGAATTTATATGTTCATGTATTAATTTGATTCAAGGTAAATGTAATGTGTATTTTCTCTTTATTTAATCGATTACAAATTCCTTTAATCGATTACAAATTCCTGTTTTTTAATTCAATATATATATATATATATAAATATGTATATATATTCTATTTTTTTTGTTCTGGTTCTTTGTTTGTGGAATGTATTTTGGTCTATGATATTCGGTCTACTTCTATTTGTATGTTGTAGTTATATTTCTGTTTGTTTTTGTTTGTTTTTATTTGTTTATTTGTTCAATTTTTGTAATTTCTCCTCAATCAAGTTTGAAATTAATTTTGATAAGCTTGAGTCTTGATTTTTGATTTGACTGGATAAAGTTAATTCAATCTGCTTTTCAATTAATTTACCAGTAAAATCAACTTCGATATTCACCGAATCTCCTACTTGCTTGTCACTTATGATAACTTTAGATTGAGTGTAAGCGACCATAGAAATTGAAAATGATCCCGTGGTATAATCAACATGAGTCACAGTCAAAGATACTCCATCGACTGCAATAAACCCTTTTTCAACTACATAATTAATATTTTGTTTATCACGTAATTGAAACGTGAAATTAATAGCATTACCATCATTTACTCTTTCTGTAATAGTGGCAATTGTATCCACATGACCTTGAACGACATGACCACCCAATCTCACTTCTGAATTAACTGCTCGCTCCAAATTCACTCTAGAGCCTACTTTCAACTCTCCCAAGTTTGATCTTCTTAAAGTTTCCGGTGATATACCAACTTTGAATTGAGTTTTATCATCATTAAACTCAGTAACAGTTAAACAAACCCCACTGGTTGAAATTGAATCCCCCAAATGAACATCTTCTAGAACAACCGATGCATCGCCAATTACCATCGATACTCCATTACCCCCAGATTCTGATGAATCAACTTCAGTATATTCAATAACGGTTCCAATAGTTTCAACAATACCAGTAAACATCCTCAAATTTAATAACCTATTTTGTAATTAAATACAGTATCAAATCTTAATCAAATATATACCAAAAAGCTAAACCACCAATCACTATCAATGATTATCAACTTCTGACTAATGCCATAATCTTTAATTGAGCCGTTATAGTGTGTGGGCTTATATACACTCCCCATATTATTTATGGTTTAAAGACAATGAATTCAATGAAGTTGATTGTAATTGGGATTGATTGTAGCTGGTTTTGAATTATGAAATGTAGTATTTTCAATAATAAAACTATCAATCTTTGCCCTTTCTGCTCTGTAAACGAATTTTTAGTTTGTCTGGTTGTACATTTCCTGACTTGGAAGTAATGTACCAATTGATGGTTGCTTCTTTGTATGACAGTAAGTATTGGTAATAAAGTGTGAAAAACTTGGCTAGTTTTATGTTCTGGGAATCTATGTTGTTCTCGGCATAAGTTTAGCCGGGATTGCTTGATTAAATCCTTTATTGCTAATTTCATACTTACATGAGTGAGTTTGATGATAGCAACCAATTTTGATTGTGGAATATAAAATATAGATAATAGTAGTAATACTATTCATTATATAACTTATAGTACTTTATTTGTTACCGAATAATAATGGTAACATTTTTATCAAGTTTTTTCTCATAAATTGTATCCACGCTTGCTATTCTTGTTCTTAAAGTATGTCTGTGTTCATTACTGGAGCTAATGGCTACATTGCCAAACATATTATCGTTCAGTTATTGAAAAAAAACTACAAAGTTATTGGAACTGTTAGAAGTCAAGACAAAGGGGAATTTATTACCAAACAATTCAATAATGATAATTTTAAGTATCTTACTATCCCTGATTACCTGGATACTCAAGCTTTTAATTTGATTAAGAATCATCCTAATATTTCAACTGTTATTCATACAACTGCTTTTTTTGATAAAAATAATGCCAAAACTAATTCTAATGTCACTGAATCTGCTATTTGCTCAACTAAGAATATCTTAGATTCAATCAAAAATTTTGGCTTCAATATCAATTCGGTGGTGTTAACCTCTTCAAGTGTAAGTGCCATGCCAATCAAGAAAAGGGTATCTGAATGTAACGAAACCACTTGGAATGATTTTGAAGAATCTGATGTAACTAACAATGCATTGGCATATAATTATGGCAAAACTGTAAGTGAAAAATATGCTTGGGATTATATCAACAAAAATAATCAAAAATATTCATTTTCAACAATTTTACCAAGTTATACTTTTGGTCCTCAAGCCTTTGACAATGATATTAAATCAACTTTGAATAAATCCCCAGAAATAATCAATAGTATTGTCACCAAAAACATTATACCAAAATCGGTGACAGCAGCAAATTGTATAGATGTTAGAGATGTTGCAAAAGCTCATATAATTGCATTCGAACAAAAATTGAATCAAAGGTTGATTCTCGCCAATGAATACTTCACAATTCATGACATGATTGAAATAATTAAAGATAAGTATCCAAAACTTGAATTACCATCTGTTAAACAAGCTAAAGTCAGAAAGTTTATGAATAATACTAGATCTAAACAAGCATTAGGTTTCGAATTTATTAGTTTTAAACAGTCTGTTTTGGATACAGTAGATCAAATCTTAAAATCGAAGTGATTCAGATAGCTTAGCTTGCTATTTATTCCTTTGTGAATCACATATTTCATATTTGATGTAATTGTTTGGATATTTTTCAGTGTTTATGAAGTTGATTAATAAATCATCAAAATAAAAGTTTTATGAGTTTGCCAGTGTTATCTTTCTCATATCGATTATATCCCATCTGAGTTTAGTTGAAAGCTCGCTATAGTTCGTTGACTTAGTACATTTTTTTTCTTTTCCTTAGTATTTGATTTATGGTTAACTTTTAAGTCCTAGGCTTTTATAGCATTTTTACCAACATAAATTCTGACTATGAATCAAACAGAATACAATTTTTAGATTATTTTCACTTTTGTGATGTAGTATTTATTCTTTCAGTCAGTTTGTGCCCAAACACAAAATATTTATTAGATTAGTTGGGTTTCAACAAGATTGACATTAAACTGTCTCAGTGTAAAATGAATGCCCGACAAAAACCAATAAAAACAAACCCAAAAAAAACCATAATCATCCATGACTTTTATATAAACTAGCTATATTTGTAATCATACACCATTAATATCATTTAAACCACAAGTCCAGTTAACCCTATTGTTTACCACCAAACCAAAAATACCACAATTGGACAATGTCGCTCATGTCGTCAATGTCGTATTATTTAATTGCAACAAATGTCGTAAAAAATTGAAATTGGTTTATATGCAGTCCAGTGATTTGAAAGTCAAATTTGAAAAATTGTTAACTACAAGGAAAGTTGACTATTGTAAGCTAACAGCCATGCCTTTTAGATTCCCTGTGCATTTTGAGATTCCCAAACATGTATATATTAATGCTAGAGTATTGAGGGATCAATTCAAACGGATACAATATAACGAATATGAAGTAACTAGAAATGCATTAAAGTATATTGCTAGAAATACTAAATTAAGTTCAAGAGCTAGATTAGAAGCACAATTACAATTAACTTCCATGCCCAAATATACCAGTTATAATCAAATTAGAGACAGATGTGTTGCTTCTGGTAACTCGAAATCGTTGATTCGAGATTTCAAGTTGAATAGAACTGTTTTCAGAGATAGAGCTAGAGCAGGGTTGATTCCTGGGGTGTCCAAAGCATCATGGTAAGAAAGAAAGAAAAAAATTGCCAGAAAACTCAAACTTGAATAAAACTTTTGGTACAACAAACCATTTCCATTCAACCCTACGACCCCATTTTAATTGAACAAACAAAAATAAACTAATGCAAAATTCAAAATTATAACGATAGATTTGGTGCATAGAAACTAATGTAAAATTCAAGATTAGAACGATAGATTTGGTGCATAGATGCTAATGTAAAAGTTAAAGTTATTTGAAGAGATGTGAAGAATTCTTTTTTGTTTGTTTTTTTTTTTTTCACATTTGATAAACAATTGTGAATAATCTTTTCCGCTTTCTTGGACATTAGGAATGTTGTAGCCTATTTGTATATAGATCAACTTAAAATTGAATTTGAAATATTGTTAGTATGTAAGAAATCATCACTGCGAAAATTTGTATGGTGTAAAAAAATTGGACTACAAGGTTTGTAAGGTAGGGGCTAATTTTCAGTATTGTACAATGATTAGATCGATAATAGGACCTGAATTGATGAAAAATGGGTCATGTATACCTAGGATTGCTATTCGAACAATTTCATTCAAACCTGATTTCTCCAAATTTAAAAAAATCAAACAACCTCCAGGTATAATCGTAGGTACTGTGAATGAACCTACAAAAATTCCCTTGGTTAGTTACTATGAAGGAAGTTATCATTGGGTTTATGAAAAAATAATCACTGTTGGTTTAATACCTTTGAGTTTAGTACCGTTTTTTGCTGGTGTTGAGCATCCTATGATTGATTCAATTTTTTCAATCGGATTGTTATTTCACATTCACGCTGGGTTGAAATCTTGTATAATCGATTATATTCCCGAACGGGTTTGGGGATTCTGGCATCGTTTCGCTGGTAAATTGTTGACCCTTGGAACTTTTGTTGCCATGTATGGAGTTTATGTCTTAGAAACTGCTAATAATGGACTTTACGATTTGATTTCAAAACTTTGGCAAGCTTGAACCGATTATTCTACGATGCTTCAATAGGAAAGACTATTGACTTTGGAGACTTGGCCAAATTTTAATAATGAGAATCCATTCCTTGTTTATAGTATATTGTAAATATTAATGGGCGATAAATCATGGTTCTACAGTTAACAAACAAAGATTCATGGAAAATAGATACTAATTAATAATACGACAGTCAATATGTGTCAACTTAGATTGAGCTCTCACTATATCCAATAGTGGAAACAACCTTTACAAGCGCAAAGTAGACGCTTGAGACTAACTTTTTCTACCTTCATTAAATACATTTCAAAAAAGTACAAAGCAGACACTTATATCTAACTTTTTCTACCTTCACCAAATATATTTCTTAGAGTGAGTATTCTATTGGATAAAACTTGGATAATTCAACAATTTTCTGCGTTTAGCCTTCATAATCTTCCACGAATACCAAAATAAATAATTTGAATAAATTCGATTATTTTTATGATTGATTAGTAGAATTTACCTTTTGCAGGAGTTTCAAAAATTGATCATGCAATCTGCTCTTGAGTTATTTTGTTCAAACGATTTCGATTAAGCGATTGAGTTCAGGAAGTAATTTTAACTTATCTAATTGAACTAACTATTGACTTCATCTTGGGTAAATCTTTATCATGTTTTGGTCGTTTAGAATCTTCTTCTTGCTCCTCATCAGTGTCTTCATCATCGTCATCATCTCTTCGCCTTCTAGGAGACAGCAGAATATCTGGCCCTGAAGGTAAGATTGCTTTGTTTGCCAGCTTATCTTTTAACCAAGGAATTTCCACTAAACGGACTTCAAACGATGTATTGGCAAATCCTGGATTCAGGCTTGTTCTTGAAGACTTTTTCGATGTTACTGGTGGAAAATCAGTGATATTTGAGCTCACCATAATAGTTTTACATAAACTATTATGATATTTCAATAAATTCTCAATTGAATCCAACACAAACGGTGACTCTAACAATAATTCAAATAATCGAAGAACTGTAAATGGTGGATGTATCCTGAATTTACTATTTAACTCGTTCAATATCTTTTTATTCCGTTCATTTATCTTGTCATTATCTTTCCCAACTAGTTGTAGTTGATTGAGCCTTTCAACCACTTTTGGGTAAAATTTTTCACGCCAATCTTCACCATTGTATACTTTCTCTTCTACTATCTTCTCCAATACCTGCCTAAACTCTGTATCTAGCTGTGGTACTTCATCCATGTTTATGATACTGTGACCAGTTACGCGTTACACAACGGTTGCAAAATAAAAAGTAAATTGGTACCAAAATTACAATGCAAACGGCAAATAAAGCCCAATAACACTAAGTATAGAAGAAATCCAATATATTAGGTCAAGTTCTAGTGTATCATGGTGTTATTTATCAGTTTTTCTGGGGGTTTTCCCATGAATTTTCATGAATTTTCTCGAAATTTCATGGAAAATTCATGAAATTTTTTGGTTTAAAAACTGTAATATCAACTTCATCCAAAAAAGAGCATATATCCTTCCTTTATCTACCGTTAATATCATTTTTCTTATATTAATTTTGTTGGTTTTACTTTGGCTGAAAATTTATAAGAGGTAAATACCACGTGACCGGTTTAGCACTGAAAAATTTCAATTCTTCTTCAAGCTTGATATAAACTAAGAAATGACAATGTTATTGAAAACTTGCATTAGGCAAGTGATACCTGGGGGTAGAATATGTTTTACGCCTAGTATTCTTACCATGTGTCGATTTAATTCGACAAAAACTGAAAATTTCAGTTTGACGAGTAAAGTTTACCCGTTAGATAAAGATAGTATAACAGAACAACATGTTGATGAATGGTTACAAGCTTTACAAACATTGAGACTGGGGAAGAAAGTTCTTGAAACTGAAACCGAGATATATCTTAATCAATTAACCAAACCAGAACTGTTTTTGAAAGAAAAATTCGAACCCAGTGAACAGCAAATAGCTGAAACTCAAGCTTATGCTAACAAATCTATACCATTGAAGTATGATCCTATTATTGAATATTTCACTAATTTGATAATGAAACACGGTAAAAAATCTTTGGCTCAAAAAATTATGACCAGAGCTTTATATATAGTGTATTTGAAAACTAGACAAGATCCAATAACGATTTTGTATGAAACTTTAGATAAAATGGGTCCATTAGTTAGAACCAATATTCAAAAAACTGGGACTGCAAAAGCAAGAATTGTTCCTCAACCTTTGACTCAAAGACAAAGAAATAGATATGCTATAACTTGGATTTTACAAGGTACTAAGAATAAAAAGTCAGCCGATATGTCAGTACGATTAGCTGAAGAAATTATCAGTGCTTATGAAGGTAAATCTTCTGGATACGATAAAATGTCTCAAATGCACAAATTAGCCATGCAAAACAGAGCTTTTATCAAGCTTTAATCCCAAACATTCCTTGTATATAATTTAATATAATGCATAAATCAAATCCATTTTGTAGTAGATTAGATTACAATTTTTGTAATCTATTATGTCAATCAGCAAAACAATTCATTATTGAAAAAGATTTATAATAACCATTATTAAATAAAGTGTATATTGAAAGTAAGTACAAATGGATGATTGACTATTATTACTACATTGTTTTTTATGTTGTTGTTTCCCAAAACCAACAATGAATTTTTTCTTTCTAGAGTTCAATTTTGACACTTAATCGTTAAGAATCGCCAAAATTTTTTATCAATGTGTTCAAACTAGAATAATGCAATAGATAGTTAATAAACACTCATGTAAACATGAATATAAAAAACGTTTACAGCTCCTCCGCCAAATTGAATTTTGTTGGATACTTGGTACTATTTCTGGAATACCTTGATGGAAGAGTTGGAAATACGTTTTCTATAGGGCGAAATTTTTGAAGTTACATTATTTAAACATATTTGTAGAGATCTAGCTCTAACTCGTATACTCTTTGGTCAGTCTCACTGCTTTCATCCTGATTTATTGTGGTTGTAAAAATTTCTATTGGAAATGTGGTAATGTTTACAAATCGGTTGCGAAATCAATGCAAACAGTATCTTTATAAAATGAACTTCTTACGATATAGATATCAGGGGCTAAGATACAAAGTCGATTACCTTGTAATTGACTGTAAGCAAAAGTATTACTCCAATCATCGAGATCCAAGAATTGTGCAAGGAAAATTAGGAGACTCTCCATTTATTAGTTTGAGAACATTTCCTCGGGATAAGTATTTGATTCGGATTGGTGAGTTTTTGACTTTATCAAGAAGAAAAAACCAAATAAAAGAAGAAGAAGAAGAGGAAGAAGAAGAAGAAGAAGTATTAGTACCAGAGAATGAAGAAGAACTAGAAATAGAAGGGAATGAAGAAGAGACGGAAGAGGACATAAAAATTGTTGACATGGTTTTATTGAAGAAAAACAGTGATGAAAATGACATTGAAGACGAAGATTTATATGAACAGTATGAGCAGTATGAGCAGTATGTAAAATATAGCCAGTATGAAAACCTTGAAGAACAAAATCTGGTTTCCGATTCAATATCGGGAATATGTTTATTATCATCACCATCCGACATACAATTAATTTCATCACCAATGAAGTATCGACCCCGAAGTGTTAGTTTACCAGAAGAACTCAACAAATACTCCAGTATTAAGGAGTCATCCAATAGTGTTGAAGATAATTTAATTCAAAGAATTTACAAAAATTATCAACCACAAACAAAAAAAATGAAATCACCAATTACACCAATTTCAAAGTCAAAATTGTATACTCCATATAAAAGCCGAGAAATCCCAAATCCACCACCTGTGTGGAAATCGGTTGTTAATGATATTTCTTTATATGCGGCCAAAATACCCTATGGAGCACCTCCCAAATCAAGACAAGACTATACCAACTTGACATCAGATTTTATTAACAATGTGAATGCTAATAAAGAAAAAATCCGACACCAGCACCAACCCGTCAACCAAGAACAGGAATCAAAAACCCCCTACCTAAGTAAATTAGAAATTAAAAACATGAAGAAAAAGAGTTATTCTGGAAATCATAATCATAATTATAATTATAATAATAATTATAATTATAATCAAAATCAAAATCAAAATCAAAATCAAAATCAAAGTCAACAAAAGGTACATAGAAATCAATATCAAATTAATCAAGAACAAGAAAATCATCAATATTTGTCTACACCAATTAATCAAGAAAATGAAAATCTACACATGTCTAACTATTGTAATCATGGTTCAAATGAGAATAACTCAATCAATCAAAATGGTATCAATGCTCCCACTCATCATCATCATCATGATGGCTCAAAAAAAACGAGTTTGGATGATATTTTCTTGCACAATTACCAAGAAGGTAAAAATAAATACCTCTCATGTAAACTTACCCCAGAAGATATTGACTTATTATCTGACTTTCAATCATATAATCTTTTAAATAACCAAAGAAAATGATAAAAATTAAAATATTGGCTGCAAAATGTCGCGGAAAAATGGCGACATTTTCCTGCATCTTGTTTTGGTTATTATTGACGAATTTTCATTGGATGAAAAACGAACCATCAAAGAAAAGTTGACAATAGGTTTGAAAACTTTTGAAATTCTTTGGTAATACTAAGAAATTTATTGACAATTCAACAATGATACGTGGTTCCAGTGTTCGTCAAGCTATCAGAGCTGGTT
The DNA here is from genome assembly GCA_030705115.1 of Suzukiozyma pseudoglaebosa. Lineage (NCBI taxonomy): Eukaryota > Fungi > Ascomycota > Pichiomycetes > Serinales > Debaryomycetaceae > Suzukiozyma > Suzukiozyma pseudoglaebosa. The sequence continues at coordinate 139,582 of JANIWI010000016.1, read as the reverse complement.
TTGGTAAACGGAGTTTATCGACTGCCACTAGTCAAACTAGATATACTACTTTGAATAATGGGGTTGTTGTTGCAACTGAAATCAATCCTAATGCCCAAACTTCGAGTTTAGGGGTTTATTTTGGAGCTGGTTCAAGATCAGAACATCCATATTCTAATGGGATTGCTGCTTTAACCACCAATATTTTAGGGGGTCAATCAAAATCGGGAGTTGTTTTATCGACTGAAAATAAACGAGAATTAAATGGGATAATTGCTCAATCAACTAATGAAAATGTTATTGAAGCCGGAAAAGTTTTAGGTTCTATTGTTTCTAATTATGAATCAGTCTTACAAAAAGCCGATTTAAATAAATTTAAATCTCATTTATTACATCAAGCACAAGCTTTAGAAAATAATCCTTCAAAAAAAGTATTGGAACATTTAAATGCCACCGCTTTTCAAGGTTATTCTTTGGGTTTACCTGTTTTAGGTACTAGTGATTCAATTCCTGATTTACAAATTGATGATAGTTTAAGATTATTAGAAAAACATTTTGTTGCTACTAATATCGTTATTGCTGGTTCCGGTAATTTCAATCATGATTCTTTAGTTGATTCTATTGAATCTCAATTCAAGGTAAAATCTGGTTTAAAACCTCAAATTAAACCTGCTAGTTTCTTAGGTTCAGAAATTAGAATGAGAGATGATACTTTACCAAAAGCTTATGTTGCTATTGGTGTTGAAGGTGAAGGTATTGATTCTCCTGCTTACTATATTGCTAAAGTTGCTGCCGCCGTATTTGGTGATTTTGATTGTAACTCCACTTTAGCTCATTTTACTTCTCCAAAATTAGCTTCAATTGTTCAAGATTATCATATTGTTGATAAATATACTCATTTCTCACATTCATATTCTGATACTGGGTTATGGGGTTTCAATGCTGAAATTTCTAATATTACTTCTGTGGATGAATTTACTCATTTTGCATTAAAACAATGGAATAGATTATCAATTTCTATCTCAAATGCAGAAATTGCTAGAGCTAAAGCTCAAGTTAAAACTGCTTTATTAGCTGAATTAAATACTCCAAATGCTATTGTTTCTGATATTGCTACTAAAGTATTATCAGTTGGTCATAGAACTTCTGTTCAAGAATCATTAGAAAGAATTGATTCTATTACTACTAAACAAGTTATGGATTGGGCTAAAGTTGCCTTATGGGATAGAGATATCGTTGTTTCTGGTACTGGTCAAATTGAAGGTTTACTTGATTATGGTAGAAATAGAAATGAAATGGCAATGATGAGATGGTAATTAATTTATAAACCTGATTTTTATCAATAAAAAATTTCTTTGCTTTTATAATCTCAAATAATAAATTGCATTAATAATATCATCATAGTAATATTTTGATAATCTCCATATAAAATTTTACATAAGTAAACAAATTAAGTGAAAAGATGTGGCTTTACTGTTTTAAATATCATTTAAAATTATTCATCACCAATAGACTTGAATAATTTTATAACCAACTAAGATTTATTTTGTTTATATTATACAAGAAATATTAATTATGTCAAACTTAACTGTAAAACTAGTTTGTGCTTCTAGTTTAAATTATTCCACTACTTTTCAAATTATCTTGAATGATCATGTCAGTAACAGCATGTAAAACAAATTTCATGGATTGAGTATCTGTAGCACAAGTTCGATGAATATAAATCGGTTTGCTTGTTCTGTTCAATTTTAAGAAATTTTGTTCAAAAAATTTTAATGCTTCATCAACGTTAGTTGGTGATCCTTTGTAATCAGGGAAGTATTTCTTTAACGGTGATTTGAATAGTTTTTTCTCGAAAATGTCAATTTTGTTTAAAAAAAGAATGAAGGGGGTGTTAATAAACCATTTTGAATTGCATAAAGTATCGAATAGTAAAATTGATTCATGCATTCGATTAACTCTCTCATCTTCGAATAACATTTGATCATATTCTGAAGTAGCCAAAACAAATAAAATTGTATTGATGTTTTCAAAGCAATGGATCCATTTTTTTCTTTCTGATCTTTGACCACCAGCATCTAAAACTTTGAAATTAAAAGAGTTGATAAAGAAGTTGGTTTCGGTAATCCCAGTAGTTTTAATTCTACCTTTTAATATGTCCAAATCTGAACATAAATAATTTTCATCAACAAATTTGAAAATATTATCCAAGTAGTAGTTAACCGAAGTTTCTAATTGAAATTCATTAGATCGTTCAATGCATTTCTTAATTCCTGAATCTTGTTGCCAAATATTCCAGATTGCTTCAGCAATTTGTTGTCTTGAATACAGCTGATTTGGAGGTTTTGCTGTCGATGCAATTTCCATAATTGTGGTATCAATTTCATGATCAATTGATGGTGACGTTGTATTCTTATCTAAGAATGAGCTAGCATTTCCGGTACTTTCCAATCTTCGCCTATTCTTGGTTTGACTGTTATATTTTATTACATAGTCCTGCAAGAATGCTAATCCTCCAGCAACTCCTGTATCGACTGTATCTAAAGCATCAACCGATAAAATTATTCGCTTGTAACCAATTAAATGAGAATTTGGTTCGTCACAGTCCAAAGCAATCCCAAGTTTTCTAGCTTGAATAATGATCAACTTCATTGACTGAATTATATCTGCCCATATAACATGAGTGTATTGCATTCTTTCTTGCTGAGTAAAACCTCCCTTGTGCAAAACCTTCATCTGCTTCAACACAGTCGACTTACCTGACTCTCCAGCTCCTAATAGTAACATTTTGATTTCATTCTTTTGTCGTTGTTTATGAAGCTGTATACTTTGATTGATAGCATCGTTTATTCTTTTACCTTCAAACAAAAAATCTTCTTCTCCATGACCAACACTAGCAACACATCCCATGTTTTACTAACCTATTTGCTCTCTTTCACCTCCTTAAATACTACTTTCTACCAATTATCCATGTTTCATCTCTATAACTGAACGCCGCAGCCAAAGCTACACATTTGATAAAAATAAAAAAAAAATAAAAAAAAACCAATGAAAACAAAAGTAAGGCACTTATTACCGCATTAGGAAGTCTATATTGTTTGTTTATTGTTATTAATTACAGTTATATAGTTAAACAAAACCCAAAGTAATATAAACTAATAATGAATAAACCAAAACATATGCAGTGTTTAAGAAATGATCCGATATTCCATTTTTTGATGAATTTTTTCACAATTTTATTTGAATTATTCATGAACTTACCAAATTGGGAATGATTAAACCTTTGACTTAATTTAGTGAAAAATGATGGAGAATTCAAAGATGTTGAAGTGTAAGCAGGAATATTAAAATAATTACTATTGAATGTATTTGGAAACTGATCATTATCTTGATCTTTCAAAAAATTAGATATTTTTCGAGAATTCAATGAAGATGATGATAATATAGTTGACGAAGGAGGATTTGATGTTGGAGATATTATATTTGATTTCATCGCAATTGAAGTATTTCTTGTAGGTAAAATTGAATAGTTATACCTAGAAGATCTCTGTTTTATATTCCACCATAAAATTAATAATGTCGATAAACCAGTCATAAACAAGTATGATGCAATATTGACATATGGTGTTTGTGTATAGCAAATACTGGTTGAAAACCCAGAACTCTCTTGATCTTCAAAAGATAACAATTGTACTGCTGGATATTTTATTCCCATTGCCATACTTATAGATTTAACTGTAAATTCATGAATTTTTTTATTATTGATATTAATATTATTTTTGTCATCATCATTATTATTATTATTATTATTATTATTGGTGTCATCAACTTGGTGAATCACTTCACAAAAATCATGATCATCACCAGAAAATACTAAATTCGGATTGATTTTAGTTAATAAGTCATTAGTTCTCTGAGGGTCCAAAGTTGTTTGATATTGGTAACCTCTAACCAATGGTTTAATGGGTTTACGACTTTCTCTTAAAGGACCACAAGTTTGAGATTCTTGACGATATAAAGGAATATGAGATAAAAGAATTCTTCGATTTGATTTTGAAGGTAAATTATCGATAAAATCAATTGTTTGTTGTTGAATTTCTTGTTTTTCTGAAGAATATGATAAAGAATCAATAGTAATGAAATCAACATTTCTTATAGTGATAACCTGATTTGGGGTACCAAAATTTTTTATAAAACGATCTCTATTTTTCACATTATCACCAAAACCAATATCATGATTACCAGGCAAATTTATAAACCAATTTTGATCTTTTTCGTATAATTTTTTTTGAATTTTTTTATTGTAAAAAATTCGATTAAATCGGGACAACTCTTTGGTATAATATTCATCACTTGAAGAGCGACCATTATCCAAATAATCACCTAAAAATATGACATGATCAGGGTTCAAATTATCAATCAATGCTTGATAATTTCGTTTTAAATACATATCGACAGTATGTTTTGATAATTTTAACAATAATTCATTTCTTCCAGGGTATGTATGATTATCTATTAGCTGAGGATCAGCAATTAACATGACATTGGTGCTATTTTTGAAATTGGGGGACCATTGACATTTGGAAACAGCGAACCAAGCAGCATAACGTTCATGATATACAAAAATAAAAAACCATCCTAGACCAAGTAACACCAATAGATGATGTATACTTCTGAACTTGGGAATAAACACCCGGAGCATTGGTTATATGATGAAAACAAACAATTGGTAATCTTGACCTTTCTACTGTTGTTCAAGATTTGATCCCACCGCGGTAATTTTACTTCCACCAAGAAGAGAAAACAAAAGGCAAGAGAAAGAAGAAAGAAGAAAGAAGAAAGAAGAAAGAAGAAAGAAGAAAGAAGAAAGAAGAAGAAGAAAGAAGAAGAAGAAAGAAGGCAAAAGAAAGAAGAAAGAAGACACAAGACACAAGTCTAGAGAACAAATAGCAGTGGTGTTAGCGCAACAGTAGTAAAAAAAACCAAGTAAAAGGGTTCTTTGAAGTAACAAGTACTTGATACAACAAAGAAGTAAATACAAAGAAGTAAATACAAAGATGTAAATACAAAGATGTAAATACAAAGATGTAAATACAAAGATGTAAATACAAAGATGTAAATACAAAGAAGTAAATACAAAGAAGTAAATACATCAAAGTAAATACAAAGAAGTAAATAATTACACGAGAAAGTAAATAGTCTAAACCAGGTAAATGATCCAAAAGAGCAATGCTATTTTATCCACCTGTAGTATGATGAATAAGAAGAGCATGAACAGCCATTGAAACTGACAAACGAATGGAAGAGAAATAGCTGATAATCTAAAGTGATTGAATTGGCTCAAGTAAATGAATATATGATAACTACGACTCTACTACTTTTTGGTATAGTTTCTACTATATAATCTATGACAAGTTTTGCTAATTCTCACTACTTGTCGATGTATGGTAACCTTTAATTAACCTTTAACTAACCTTTATCTAACCTTTAAGTAACCTTTATTTAACCTTTGACTAACCTTTATCTAACCTTTAAATAACCTTTAATTAACCTTTATTTAACCTTCATCTAACCTTTAACTAACCTTTAACTAACCTTCATCTAACCTTTATCTAACCGTCATCTAACCTTTATTTAACCTTTATTTGGTTGAATGATAGTTGTAATAATTTAGAAATTTGTTATTTTTCAAGTTTTGAAATTTTTAAAAAATGGAGGGTATACTTTAGCTAAATATATATCAATTCCAGTAGTTATTTACCCCTTGATTCTATATAATTTATTGATTAAAATCAAATATAAATCAAAATTTGCAGCCAAATTCACGTGAAACTTTTGTAGTAATGGTGAAAAATATTGGCTGATGAAGTTTTGGTTACCATACCTTTTTTACTACATCTATCATGGATTATTGGGTGGCATTGGTTGCAACAGTGGCAATTGTCGTAATTTTTCTTCGCTATATCAAGTTTACTAAGGATGTTCCCCTGTTATATCTTTCTGAGCAGTCAATTGTTGAAGATACCAGTAAATCTGGCGAATCAACAATTCATAAATCAAATAAATTGGATTTTTCTCGATTAAGAGTAGGGTTGGATATAAGATATGATTCTTACAAGTTAAGAAATGGTAATTTAACCGATATTTATGAGTTTTTTATGAAAAATCCTGAGCAAAATATTGCTATTAATGGAGAAACTAGATCAGTTTATAATATTAATTTTTTAGTAGATCAAATTGTAAAATATATTGAAAATAACAATATTGAATCAATTTGCTTTAAAAATGATGATTTCATGAAAGATTTTTTTGGTTTTAGTTTAATTCTTGCTGGGTTTATTTCTCAAACTACAATTATCATTTACGATTATCGAAAATTTGAATGTCCCAAAAATTCAATAAATTTCAATAAATTTGACTTTACATCTCATTTTCAATTAGATGGTCAATTGTCAACTTTTGAAAATGTTTATTCTCCTGCAAAAGATAAAGGAATCGCAATTAAATTAGTAAAACAAATCCACCAAAACTTAATTTCAACAGTTCAATTTACCCAATTGAATATAATAAGTGCAATCGCTTCCAATATCAAACATTTACCAGAGCTCAATCAATGGAACTCCTCAGATACGTTATTAGTAACTCAATCAGCTAAATTACCGTTAGAAGAGGTTTCAAATAGTTTAATCAAGATTTTGTCAACTTTTATAACAAAATCAAATTTGATTGTTACTTGTGATTTCAGATTGGACCATTTAACTCGGTATAATCCAACAATTTTGTTTATAGATCCTCAAGTTGCTTCTGTTTTAACCAATCCTACAAAATATTTATCTAGTTTTCAAAAAATTTTGAAGAAATATAGTTTATTACATTTTAAGTTAGGAAAATTACCCAAATTTAAACCATTTTCTACTAATTTAAGATTAATTTATCTTACAAAGAATATTCAATCTCCCAATTTTGAAGTTTCTGATTTACGAGCTTGTTTTGGTACTAGAATTATTACTGAGTCATGCCATTATAGAGTTATTGGTCCAATAATTCTTACGGATTTTTATGATTATCGAGATTTCAAAATTAAATTTGATTCTTTTGGATGTATTTATCAATCATTGGAGATCAAATTGGGCGATTTCAATAATAACAAAGGTTATTTAATGTTACGTGGTTATAACATTGGTAAAAATACTTTTGAACTGAATGGAGTTGTTGAAGAAAACAAAAATTGTCAGAACGATGGCTTTTTACCATTGGATGATATCAGAGGTAGCTGGGGAACGGATGGGTGTTTGTATATAGGAACATAAACTTGAAATATTGTTTGAATGTTAACCATATCTAATCAATCATTTAATCAATATGAGTAACCTTTCAATTCAGTAAATAAGAATTTAATTTATACTGTCTACAAAGATCTCTTAAGTTAATTGTGTCTGATATTTAGTCAGTAATGCCGCAAATTCACCTTTCTGCCTGTCTTAGAACTTGTTTTATACTGGACTTATTCATCTTACATTTCTCATCTGAGATTGACAGTGCCGAAGTGGTCCATTAAAGAAACCCCGCTTAAATAGTATATATGGTGTATCTGAACTTGATTAGAACAACATCATAGTAGTAGAGATGATATTAATTAAGTTAAATACCAGTTTTATGAAGATTATTTAATTTTTCGAAATTTTGTTCAAATTTGTAAAAGTGGAAATGTGGTAGTATTTCGTTATTCCCAATAATGTTCTGTATTTTATGACATTTTCTGAAAATTGCTATCAGTATATTTGATGACCCTAAAATCATAACAGTGTTTTCTAAAACCTTGAACTTGTATTTTGAGTCTCCAAGGTTTCATTTCTGTAAATAAAATATTACCGTCATCATTTAGTCGCTACCAGCATCATCAACTGGTTAATCGGTTAAAAATTTTTGCCTCAAAAAAACCTTTAATTTGATGACAAATCTGATGTAGGATGACTAATCGAATGGTACTGAATGATATTGCATTGCCTTTATGATAAGGGCTAATTGAAGGTTTGCCCTTTTCAAAAGACTCATGATTTAATATTTTAAACATTTTGCCATCAATCCATGATCAAAGCGCCTTTGAAATTAGGCTTGCTACAAAATACGACTTACAATGTTTGATTTAAACCATTTAAAAATACATATCTATACAGAGATAATCTATGTACAATCTAGTAAGTTTTAATCTTTTTATTAATAATAACTTCTTCATTTTCATCATGGCATCTTTTAGTACTAGTGAACAAACTAGGAGTATTTGATTTAATGATAATTTTTTTCCCTAATTGATTAGAATAATAGTTATTGAAATTTATTTTAACTGATGATAAATTGACGATGTTTAAATTTGTAGTAAAGAAATTTTCCCATTTAGTTAATTTAGAAACAATAATTGAATTTTCATTAAACCAAATTAATTGGGATTTTTCCAGGATAATGTAATGAACTTTTAAAAAGTCATAACCGAATATAATTAAAATATTACACCAATTTTCATAATTTAAATTGTTTAAATAAATTTTATAATCCAATAATTTTAAACAATCAATTTCTAAAATTTTTAAATCTTTGATATTAAAATTTGATGAATTATTATTTAATCCACAAATTTTTAACCATGAGGAGAATGAATAATTATAATCTTGATTGAATTTTGATGCTATAATAATTAATCCCAAAAACAATTTTCTAGGATCATTTATAACTTCAACAACATTAGTATTAATTAATTTCATTAAATACCAACATGTCAATTGTAAAATTTGAATAGAAGTTTTTGATCTTTTCAAAATTTCAATAATAAAATATTTTAATTTTGAATAGTTGAATTTTTCTTTATATAATATTTTTAATAAATTTGAAACACAATTAATTAAAATATTATTAAATTGTAATTTATTTAAATGACAATTATAATATTGATAATTATTTGGTTGAATAATTGGAGATTGTTTTGGAGTAATTAAGCCTGTAGACGAAAAGTCTCCAGACTTAATCGAATTAGTCGATTTGACTTGTGGAGTAACTGGTGTTAACGAAGCCATAATAATTATAATAAAACTGATAAAAATCTTAACAATAATAGTTTAAAAATTAAAAAAAAATAAAAATATCCCCAAAAAAATTAATAGTCATAAATGTTCTAACTGATGTTAGACTCTATTGATTTGAACCATGTTAAATATTGATATAATGTGGCAAAAAAAAAATTTAAAAAATAATTATAATGGAAAGTATCATAAACCGTAAAAATAACCAACTATAGAATAACTATAATTGCAAAATAACTGAAAAAACTCGTTTAATCAGCTAGTAGTCAATGGATTTGACTATAAGTATAATAAAAATACCAAAAAATTTAAAAATGAAAAAAATTAAAGCAAATTCTGTTAAAAAAAAAACCTGAATCGACTAACCCAAACTAAACTTAATATACTTATTCAAGACTAGATATCACTTGATATATGAATCACTGAATAAATAAAACTAATATCTTATTAATAATAATAATAATAATAATAATAAACTTTAAAATGTATTTTCAAAATTTAAAGTTATTATTTAATAAGATTTACCCTCTTAATGATGAACCCTAATTATACCAAAAACAAAAGTTAATCACCAATAAAATTAATAATTTATTGTCGATATTACTTTTAATCTAATGACACGAAAATTCAATAAAAACAATAATAACGCCAACTAATAACGCCCGAAACTTTAGAACTTAATACTCGCAACACTTTAACACACTTAAGATTATCAATATTATCAACAATCTCACCAAGTTATCTCAACAACTGATAATTTTTAATTGTGGATGTTTGTTCAATTTTATAATTGATTATGATTCATCAACCAAGATCACGTGACTATGTTTAATGACTAATTTTGTGATAATATTTGTGGTGATGAATTGGGGAATAACGGAAGATGAATCAGGTGTAAAGAATGGCAATGATAAGGTGATAATGAAATGACAAAAAGTGAGGCTATGAAAAATGATACTTGGCAAATTTAATCAAAATAGTAAGGTAGTTGGTTAATTATTATAATCAAATTTATCAAATTTATCGTTTGTTATGACAATTTTATTAGTTTATTGTCAATAATTGGCTCTTAATTATGGCGTTTAATTGCTTTTAGTTTAATTAATCACTCATTGACATCTCGGCTTTTCCTATGACTAATTTTTTCGACATTCAAATAAATTTAGGAAACATCACGTGAATTCTCCTAAATTGGTATACCATTACCGGGCCGTTAATGGTTATCAGTCATTCGAAGGTGTTTTAAATGTTTAGTCACTTAAAACTGACTTGGCATATTGTAAGTTTAGTATGGAGAATCAGTACATTTGACTAATTTTAAAAATTTTTGTTGACTCAATAAAGTTGGTGATATTACATCATCGATTCACCAAACTGAATTCTTGTTGGGGCCAGAATTAAAGGGGTGTTATTTCTTGGACATAGTCATCTGAGAGGATGAATGGAAGAGTTTGTCTAAACAGCAAATCTGGATGATCAGATTGAGTGAGCCAAGTATAACTAGAATATAAAAAAAATCAGTAATTAGATCGTCATATGAGTGGATGTGTTGTAGTACTGATGAATACCACCATTCAATATTGGCAAGCTTTTTAGATTTTTTATTTCTTTCGATGATACTTTCATTAGATTACCACACTAGTGCTCTTAGACAGTTTATTGAAAACTTCCACATTGATATCTCTTTGACACATTCAACTTCTTTCATTTATACCTTTCAATACATTTTAACACCTTGAAATACAACCATTATATTTAACACACTTCAGGGCGATACTCTTCAATACTGCTTGCTTCCCACAATCCAACATCGTGGGACGTTTTTCTTGTTTTTCTTACTACTACTGATGTGGTTTATTCCCTTCAATTTTTTTATCACATTCTTGCTACTTCCATGGTTTCTTGAACAATCATAAGCTTGATAGAAATACTACTAGAACAATTGCTGATGACCATTGATTGATTGATTAATTGATTGTTTGTTCTGATTCCACTAGTTAAAAAGAGTTATTGATTTTGCAGCAAAATTATTCTTCCTTATAAATTCGCATATTCTTACCCCTTAAGCTTACTATTACTGCTACTACTACTATTACTATTACTACTACTATTACTATTACTACTACTATTACTATTACTACTACTATTACTATTACTACTACTATTACTATTACTACTACTATTACTATTACTACTACTATTACTACTACTATTACTATTACTACTACTATTACTATTACTACAACTATTACTTACTGTATTTGTTGTCTCTACTGTAGTTGTTGTCTCTACTTTATTTATTGTATCTCTTGTATTTGTTGTCTCTGCTTTATTTTTTGTCTCTACTGTATTTATTGTATCATTGTCTGTCCATATTCATGTCTTTATACACATACACACATTGATTCCTGAACTCTATCCAAAGATTTCTTCAACTTTGATAACTCACGATCAATTTGTAAATCCTTGCCATCTATACTATAGTACTTGTACAAATCATTGACAAGACTTTGAACTAATGGATATATGTTATCAAATTGAATGGCATCTTCACTATTCCTCCAAAACAACTTATTTATATCTGTTGTTTGTATTATCGGAGCGGATGCTTGTAATATTTGTCGTAACCCAACACTTATTTTGTTTAAACACTTGTTCTCTCCATCATTAGGAACCAATGGGCAAACATGATTATGATGGATTGCGATATATGAGTATAATAATATTCCCGATATTATTAATTCTGAAACTGTTGGACCATCCATATTTTGTAAATCTAACTGTTTCACACCATTTATAACATTATTAGTTGTATCAACAAAATAACCAATTGTTTTCTTCTGAAAAATATCAAAAGTTTTACATGGATCATCTTTACTTACTTGATCCATATCAATAATTGGTAAAAGATTTATCGAAGCAAATGAATACACTGATGTCCTAACCAAATTTGATTGCAAAAATAATGGTGGAAATATCGTTTTCCAGGTTTTATATATATTATCTTGGGGACCATAACAAAACATCGGTATACACATGTTTTCAAAATAATTTAATAATCTTAATTCAAACATATCAATATTCATGAGTTTGGTAGATGAGTTTAATGCACAACCATGTAACAAATGATCATACTGGGTTAGTTGCAACCTTTTCTTGTTTAATACATGCGTTTGATTTTTTACCATAAGTAATGATGAAGACAGATTTTGTTGTTGGTTATTTCTCTTTGAAAATATATTTGAGGTGTCAATAGTTGGTTCAGTTGGTAATGATATTTTCGATTGCACATCATTTTCAATAAACTCTTGATTATTTGGTTCTCCATTATTGAAAAAGTTTGAATTCAATGTCGAAATAGAACATTTTGAATCATGCAAATGAAAATTATGCAATTTTTCACTCATTGATTCATAATTAAATTCATCTAATGGCGATTTATCCTGATGACATTTGTCCTGAGAAAACTGTTGAAAATGTTGTACATTAAATGATATCAAATTCAGGGAATTGATAAACGTTAAAGTGTCAAATTTGTCTAGATTGTCAATTGCACTCGTATCCAGATTATTGTTTAAGTTCATGGCTGAATGATTGCTAGACTTGATTGATTTGACATGAAGATTCTGAATCGATAAATCGGATTCTTGACTTGAATTTTGTATCAATGAATCATTCAAGTTAATTGAATTCAACTCATTTTTGAAATTAATAATGTTTTCAGCAATTTGATTCATTAAGTCAGTCGATTTACCAAGTTCATTTTGGATGGAAACTATAATATTAGATTCAGATAACTCGGGATAATTGTTTTGCAATAGTGGTGAAGACGAGTTTGCATTATCTGGTAATTCATGAGGGGTTTTCAGGTCATCAAGAGTAATATCACTTGAACTTGAATTGATGGATGTATGAGATTTGAATGATGGAACAGCGTCACCATCATCGACTGGTTCACGTAAATCACGATAAATATTTGAATCTAAATCGAGAAAATCGGAATTTATGGTACTTGATATATTATTTTGACTAATGAAGTTTGAATTTTCAAATGAATTCAAGTCTAAAGAAACATCGCCAGATTGTGATATATTAGCAACTGGAGTTTCAGTTTTATTAGGGCTCCAATTCACGGTACGATTATCATTTAGTTTTTCAGATGCATTTCCAATGACATTACCGAATTTGCTTGTATTCTGAGTAATGGAAACAGGTTTATTTTGATTATCGATTTCGTTATTATTCTTGTTTCGAATTTTGTGAACTAGATCGGGATGAGAGATTGAATGGATTTGGTCATATTGGTAATCGTTGAATTGATTAATAACCTCAGATTGGCGGTATAACTTTGTCTTTTTCAATTGAATATCGAGCAAACTACAAGAAGAATCTGAACATAAATCGCCACTGGCTTCGTTGGATGACACTCTGGTGGCGGTGGTAAGGTACTGACATAACTTATTTGTGGCTAAACAGTATTCACAAGTTGGTCTTGCTTGATCGCATTTGATTTTCAACCGTCGACAACTAGCACATTTATCAATAGATCGATTCACCATAGAGGATGAAATGAAATCTAGTTGATGATTTCAATTAGTTTATCATAAGCCACATTAAAACATCAACACATCAACCCAACTAAGGAATTAAGTTACATCAATCAAATAAGTAAGATCATAATCACTAAGTAAAACCAAGATACTATTAATCGTCAATGGTTCGAAACTATCAATATTATATCATACACTAATTGAATCATTAGCCAATAAAATTACTACTTTGATCATATGAAACTATTATCCAACTTCTATGATCCTACTTCTATCAATAATCTTACAAATTTTACCTCTCTCAATGATCCTACAATCCTCTATCAATTACCCTTGGTACATTTCCGAGTGTCATTACTTGTTACTGACACAATTGCAACTGTAACAATTTGCTTATTACCTCAATCTCGTTCTACCTTATACGCTACCTTATACGCTTCCTTATATGCTACCTTTCATGGTACCTTTCACGGTACCTTTCATGGTACCTTGCACACTACCATCTTTGACACCATCGTCACTGACACTACTGTCACTGTGATTGTTTCTCTTACTGTTTTTACCGCAGTGATTGTTGTCTTCCTCATCCCATTACATCATATCACCTACTCGCTAAATCATTCTCAACTCTGGTCAACAATACAACTTTAGTAAACCTTGGGTTAATCGCATCATTTCCTGTAGCCCAACAATTGTAATCACATCATTTCCAACTAATGCCACATACTTAAGTTACTTACACTGACAATATCTATTACATGGTACTCAACAAAAAGTATTACTTTACCTCTACATCACACCATAACCAATTATAGATTCCCAACCATGTTGGTAATCATCACAACAACTCTTTTCTATTCACTAAATTACAATACCTTGGTTCTTACATCCTACTACATCATCTACTTTATCACACCACCTATTAAATCTCGGTCCAGTATGTACAATTCACTAATTATAAGAATCAAAATCATTATTTCACCCCCATAGAGTCTTACTATTACATTATCTGCCTACCTCAGTCCCAGTCTCTTGCCTTGACTTAATCCCAGTCTCTTACCTTGCTTCAGTCTCTGACTAGCTTAGTTTCAATCTCTGCCTAGGTTTAGTCCTAGTCTCTGCCTAGCTTTAGTCCCACTCTCTGCCCAGCTTTAGGCTCAGTCTCTGCCTAACCGGCTCTGAGTTTGTCTATTGATGTGCGGGTTTTATCGGACGATTGATGATTTCATTCTACCATCGCAACCATATGATTTTAATATCATCATTATTCATGGTGATATGAGTGAGTTGTACTTTCTAAGACATGGAACCAGGATTGACCATGATCAGTCCGATGGTGCTTATCCTCTTGTCAAAGATTATCAAGTTTACGACCCTTCACTTTCCAATCAAGCCTTGATTGAGTTTGAACAATTAGCACAAGAAATTATAGCTACATCAGCAAATTTGGAGAATATGAAGATAATTCATGTTCATTTCAGTCCTTATTTAAGATGTATTCAATCAGCCGATTTATTAATTACTAATTTGAAGAAATTTATTAAATTAAAATTTCCAAATTTGAAAATTCGATTTCAATTATTAGCTGATTTTGCTTTAAGTGAATGGATTCATGATAAAATGATCAATAAACCACCGTTTTATGATTCTAATGATGCTTATGAATTGTATACTCCAAACCTAAAATATATCGAAAATAAATCTTGTTTATCAAATTTTCGCCCTACTGTTAGTTTGGGTGGTTGGAATGGTTATGATTTATCTTATAAAGATTATCAATTAAGATCAAAACAATATTTCAAAAAATTATTAGCAACTTACGAAAAAAAATCAGCAGAAATGATTATTGTCATATCTCATGGTTACATGATTAATAATTTCCTATCATTTTTCATCAATAATTCAAATTTTAATGAAGTTCCTGTAGCAAAATTAAATTATGCTGGTAAAATATATGATGAATGGAAATTATTTCATGATTGCCTTGGTTTAATCGATTCAGATCCAAATTTAGATACAACTCTAAATTTAGATTCGGATATTGTTTACTATAAAACTAATTTTATTAAAAAAGATGAATTGGAATCGGTAGAGTCTTCATCTGGAATTGATCTTGACGATAATGATAGTAATAAAAATAGTCGACAGGGGTTTAAAATGTCAATATCTCAACCAGATTTAACAAAGACTTTCCCATTTAGTTCTTGGACTCCTCAAGCAGCAAATAAATTTGCTATTAAATCGGAATTTAAATTGAAAACTATGAATGATCAAGCATTCAAGAAATCATTTGATTTGTTAAATCATCCATCGCATCCAGTGACACCAGAAATATCTCCAAATTCTGAACCAACAAGAAATAATTCAATTATTGATTTAGCAAAATTATCTTCTAATGATGAAATTTATAAACCAAGAAAATTAAAATATACAAATACTGGTGATATCCCAATTGATAAGTTGAACTCAAAAATAAATTCTCAATTGAATTTATTACAAATGAATAATAATTCTTCGAAAAATTCTTTGGATTCTTTAATATCATCAATTCCAAGAACTTCACAAGTCAATCTTTCAGCATCTTTAAGATCATTTTCAAATTCGCGGCTTAATATTAATGAACCTGATGATGCTTCTTATCATTTTCAATTGGCGAATAAAAAAGAACCAATTATGATGTCTTTGAAATTCAATAATAGTAATAATACTTCCAATGATTCATCGGATGAATCTTCAGTTAATTCCAAAAAATTCAAATTAATTAGTACCATTGCTAACAACAAAGAAATCAAAAAGAAACATCAAGTATTTAATTTTTTAGATAGTGAATCCGATGATGATGGTCATGATGATAAACGGTATATGTGGTTCGGCGGCAATAAATAGAATCTTGTATTATAGCGGATTGGTACAATAGATTAATAGAGCAAAAAAGCTGGCGTAACCAGCGAGGATTATATTAAATCAATTGTAGATGTGAAACAAGTCAAAAGTAGTCAAATGAAGTTAATGAAGTCAAAAGTAGTCAAATGAAGTTGATGAAGTCAAAAGTAGTCAAATGAAGTTGATGAAGTCAAAAGTAGTCAAATGAAGTTGATGAAGTCAAAAGTAGTCATCATTTTCTATCATTCTCACTGAATGATAGAAAATGACACCAATTATGACTATAAACTATGTATATTTACTACAAAATTTAATCAGCAACCAATCGATTTATAATCATGAATACCAAATGTTATGTAATATTTGTTAGGTTTGCTTCAACTATCATTCACTGAGTCATAGAAACAGATTTAAATCCAGCATACTCACACAATGAAAGAGGATACACTATATTATAAACCAAGTCAACTACATGCGTACTTTTCAGAAATTGATCAATTTCATTATTTACTCTTAGGCAAACCTATTTCAACTTCCTTGGTTACTTACATCCTACACTCTAATTTCTTTCTGCCATTTTCCACTTTTATTTGTCCATCTTCATACTCTAGTCTTCTCCCATACTACTGTTACACTAGTCAACTTGTTATAATCTCTACCAACTTCTGTTTCCACCTTTGTTTCCACTATTAATTCTACCTTACTTTCTTTTGCTCTATCTAGTGGCTGCAAAAGATGGTAGCGCTGTTGAGATTTAAATTCTGCAACCAAATGTTTTCTTTAGGAACTCTCTACCCACAATGTTGATATGAGTGAAGATTTGTATTCCAAGGTCCATACAACGGCGTTTGGGCTTTCCAAAGACTTGAAAGTACCAATTTATGTCAAGATATGTTATTTAAAGGCGACAACTGAGATTGATTTGACGAAATTATCTCGAAAGTACGAAAATCCTGAAGTATTCAAAGTATTATCAAATATATATCGGAATTCTGATTTGTATGTTGAAACAAGTATATTCAATGGTCAAAATAATAATTTGTTGACAATTCCGGTACAAACTCATTACAAACCTTTTAATAATAGCAATCGAATCTGGAATAAACACTTGAAATTACCAATAAATTATAATCAAATTGATATAAATAGTTATATCAAATTTTCAATTTATGAAATTTGTGATACTAAACCAAAATTATTTGGAATTGGTTATTTATCATTATTCAATTTAAAAAATTCGTGCTTAAGAAAAGGTTCCCAAAAAATTGCCATATATACCAATGAAACAATTGAAAAAATTGATTATTATGATATCCTGGGTTTATCCAATCTAGAGAAAAATTTGATATCTTATGAAAATGGTGAGTATCCTCGATTGCAATGGCTAGATAAATTAGTTTTACCCCAACTAGATAAATTGGGTGATATAATTCGTGATCATGATTATTATCTCTATGTAGAATTACCAAATTTTGAATTACCTATAGTTTATTCCGATGTTACTTATAATCTAGTGAATTTCACAACAAATATTGAAAAACTGCCAATAATTAATGATGAATTGAATTCAAGTTTAATCATTAACTCAATCGATATACCCATGAATAAATCTTCAAAGTCCTTAAAAATTTATGATCCTGATTTTCAATTCAGTATCAATCAAAATTTACCCTTGGATCCAATAGAATTGAAATATCACAGGTTGGAAAGAAATATTAATAATAATATAATCCTTGATAAAGATATCAAGCCAACTCCTCAGTTAAGAGATGAATTACTACGTATCCTCCATAAGCCTTCAAATATTGAATTGAATGATATTGAAAAAAACTTAATTTGGAAATTTCGATACTACTTTAGTAAATCCAACGCTGATCCAAACTCAATAAGTAATCATGGATTTTTACCAAAGTTTTTAAAATCGATAAATTGGGATGATGACCATGAATTAGATTTAGTATTCAATGAAATCATTCCGAATTATTGGTCAGTTGATAGAATCCAAATTGGGGATGCATTGGAACTATTAAGTAACTTTTTTAATCCATACACATTATGTTCATCTGGTATACCGACTAATTTCGATGAAAATCAAGATCAAATTAAAAAGAATGAAGAAGCGAAATTTAACAAAATTTTCAAATATGTCACTTTTATTCGGAAATTTGCTGTTGATAGATTAGCTTTGGCTAGTATTGACGAATTACTTTTGTATCTTCTACAATTGGTGCAAGCATTGAAATATGAGGCCTTAATTTACGAAAATCCATTGCTAAACCCTGATTCAAATGAAAATTTTCAAATTCTTAATGAAATTAATGAGTCAAACGATAAATCATTGTTGCATTCACCATTATCGAAACTTTTAATTGAAAAATCAACGGAGAACCAAAGTTTTGGTACTTATTTTTATTGGTATTTAAAAGTTGAGAATGAAGATCAACTTAATATTGCAAGACAACGTCGTACTTCACCAATTAAAATTTATTCTATAATTATAAATAAGTATATTGATGAGTTGAAAAAGTACAGTAAGTCCAAGAAGGTACCTTACTACCAACATTTGAAGCAACAAATTTGGTTTATCAAAAAATTAACCAGCGTTGTAGATTTGTTGAGATCAACGTTCAAAAAGAATGAAGCAACCTCAAAGAAGAAGGAATTCTTACGAGAATATCTAGCAAATTCTTCTAATGAATTGTTAAAGTTTGAACCATTTCCATTACCTTTGGATCCTTCCGTTATGATTTGTGGATGTTATCCCGATGAATCCTTTGTGTTTAAATCGAGTTTGGCCCCTTTAAAAATCACTTTCAAAACAATAGAATATAGACAGCAGTCAACTTCCCAACTTTTGAAAAAGAATTACAAATACGGAAAATATCCGTTAATGTTTAAAATTGGAGATGATTTAAGGCAAGATCAATTTGTGATTCAAATCATGAATTTGATGGATCAATTGTTAAAAAGTGTTAATCTTGATCTTAGATTGACTCCTTACAAAATTCTTGCTACTAGTCCAATTGCAGGATTGATTCAATTTGTTCCCAATGAGACTTTAGATTCAATACTCTCTCAAACGTATCCAGGAGATGATTATCCAATTAAATCTTCCACCAATCCAAACGGTGTTACTCCGAATGGTATATTAAGTTATTTGCGATTACACAGCAAGGAAACGCAAGTTGAAGAACCTATTGCTAAGAGTATTTGGAAAACACCTGGTCAATCACAGGCTCAGCATCCTCCACCAACACCTATTATCACTTCTGATTTGGGTGTTTCATCCAAAATTATGGACAATTACGTGAAATCATGTGCTGGTTATTGTGTGATTACGTATTTGCTAGGGGTAGGGGATAGGCATCTTGACAACTTATTGTTGTCACCAAATGGTAAATTTTGGCATGCAGATTTTGGTTATATATTAGGACGTGATCCAAAACCATTTCCTCCTTTAATGAAGTTACCAATTCAAGTTGTTGATGGAATGGGAGGGCTAACGCATGAAAACTTCAATATTTTTAAAGGGTTTTGCTTTGTTACTTACAGTACTTTGAGAAAAAATAGTAATTTAATATTGAACTTATTTGAATTGATGGTTGAAGCAAATATTCCTGACATAAAAATTGATCCCCATAGGGCCATTGAAAAAGTTCAAGAAAAATTTTGTTTAGATATGACAGAAGAAGAAGCGATATTACATTTCCAAAATTTAATTAATGATAGTGTCAATGCATTCTTACCTGTGGTTATTGATAGATTACATAGTTTAGCCCAATATTGGCGAGCCTAAATGTGAAAGAAATATATCAAGTCTGGAACTCAATACCTAGACATAAAATCGATTGTTAACTTACTTAAACCCAAAAGGGAAACCAGTGCAAATATTGTCATATTGTAAACTTGAGGTTTAACTTTCTCAAAGACCATATAATAGCATTTACACTTTTTCTATGTTATTATACACTTTTCTAGAACTGATCTTGATCAATCATCAATAGGAGTTGATAATTTCTAATCTCAATTTTGCTTTGGTTTAGTACCTTTGAACTTATCTCTTGTTAAACGAATTGAAAATGTCAAGATCGCTGAAACCAAAGCAAATGGGGGGAAATAATCTAGCAATGTGAAAATCTTATTCGGTTTGATCTCTTGAGCAATTGAATCAATAGAGTCATATAATGTTTGTAAATCATGACAATTATCAATGACTAAGTCAGCACGATAATTTTTCTCTTCTGAAGGCATTTGACTATCAATCCTCATTTGGGCATCTTCCGGAGATAACTCGGGATTTCGTTTAAGCAATCTTTCAAGTTGTAAACTTGGTGAAGATGATACAGTTACTGTCAATCCACATATTTTATCAAGGCCAGCTTCAAATAGTAAAGGAACGTCTAATATAACCAATTGTTTAAACGAAACATAAGCCATTAATATTTGCCGAAAAATTTCATATCTAACAGCAGGATGAACAATTCGATTCAATTGAGTCAACCGGGTTTTATTACCAAAAACCGATTCGCCTAATACTGCCCTATTCAAACTACCATCTTCATTTACCAAATTAGGTACATCATTGAACTCAGTCAATATCTGTTTGTAAGCTTTCTTACCAGGATAAACAACTTCTCGAGCAATTAGATCAGCATCTACTATAGTGAATTTGTGTTTCTCTCTTAATCTGGTTGAAACAGTCGACTTCCCACTGGCAATACCTCCAGTTAATCCAACAATAAGCATATCTGTAAACTTGTCCAAGTCTGTTTGTCTCCAGGTCGAAAAATTTTATGTCTACGTCGAAAAAACCCTCGCTAGGTCGAAGGTTTTCTCGCTAGGTCGAGGATCCTCGGGCTACGTAGTAAAACTTGGGCACTGGGTCGCGAAATTTGTAACCACATCTATGGAATGAAGATAGTAAGTTCATCTTAAGTGTTAACAACAATGGCTACGAAGGTATTTGTGCTAGGAGCCGGTTCTATGGGAGGTCTACTTGCTCATGAGCTATATCGGGCATTTCCTGAGCAAATTTTGCCGACTTTGTTGATGAGAAATAGGACAAGACTAAATCATTATAATGAAGATGGAGCAGAGATAACGGTGGTTCGAGATCAAGGCGGTAATATCAACAGTCATAAGCTAGCACTACCAGCAGCGATCAAACAGAATATAATAGGCGACGACAAGGAAATTATTGAAAATTTGGTGGTAAGTACAAAATTGTATCAAACCGAAGCTGCTTTAGAACCATATATACCTCATTTATCATCAAAATCGAATATATTATTACTACAGAATGGTATGGGAATGGCATCACATTTAATTGACAGATATTGGCCCGATTTTCATGAAAGACCGAGTATATTTCAGGCGATCTCTACTCATGGAGCTTACAAGCCATCACCAAGTGTAATACACCATGTAGGTCATGGAGCATTATCTATATCATATATCCCGAAATTGGTTGATTTACCAAGTAAAAAAGTTGAGATCCCTGAGTTTATCAACTTGATTTTACAAACAGAATCATTAAACGCATCATATTTAGAGTATAATCAATTTATATTAATTCAAATGGAAAAATTGGTGGTCAATTCATGCATAAATCCTTTGACTGCTATATTGGATTGTTTTAATGGAGATTTACTATATGGAGCAAAAGTTATACCGATAATGAAACGAATTATCAAAGAAGCAATTGATGTTTTCTTTGCTGAATATAGAATATTGGCAGAAATTCCTGAAGCAAAGACATTTTTAAATGAAGAAAGATTACTTCAATCAGTGTTATCTATTTGTAAATTAACTGCTCAAAACAGTTCTTCGATGCGAGAAGATGTCAAACATTTAAACCCCACTGAAATAGATTGGATTAATGGTTATTTGGTGAAAATGGGGAAAAAACATCGAATCGCAACTCCATTTAATAAAATGATGATGAATATGGTCAAAAATAAGTTAAGCATTGAAAAAGCAGTTGATAATAATTCGGCAAACTTGATTATTGAATAAATCAGAGTTTAAAAGTAACTATTGGTTGCATCTAAATTCTTCTATAAACTGTCAATATATTTTTGAGCAATATCGTGTCTAATTTTGTACAAATCCTTAATGGTATTGAATCGGTCATTTGTTGCTTTATCGCTATATTCCAACTTCAGGTTCAAGAATACATTTGAATCATGTAATGTTTTGAGCAATAGTTCTTTTAACAAAGTATTGTTATTCTTCTTGTAATTAGATACATCAATAAAACCATTTATTAATGATAATAGTTTTCGAGATTCCTTAGGATCTTGCTCTTGTAATGTAGCTAATACAACCTCAGTTCTGAATGACAATCCTGACTGTATATTGATTGTATACTCACCAAAATATTCATATTCTTTTAAGAACTCCACTTGATCCTGGTTCAATAATTTGATTATGATATCAGATAAGTCAAGATCATTCCAATTATTACCACTTGGAATCATAAACCCGTATTCACATAACAAAAACTCATTTGAGTGAGGACCATAACTTAAGAAGATTTGCTCATTTGTATCATAGCTAGTAGTAGTATAAACGTGAAATCCAGTTCTATCGATTTTTAGTTCACATTGATCATTTGTGCTATGATTTAAAAAATCAACATATGGAGCCATAGTGAAGTTATCAGTATTGTTCTTAGCTTGAGGCATATTCATGTATAAACAACGGGAATTAATACACATCCATGCCCATAAGAAACGTTGTTTGGAGAGGTATTCTTGAGGATTTGGTATTTTTTGTGAAATTAATTGGAATATCACATCATAATCAGTAATGAATCGATGTTGAACTTTATCAGCGTGATCTTTAGTCGATTTTGGTAATGCTTTATATAACTGATCGTAGTTTGATACTTGTAAAACTTTCCAAATCAAAGGATTTAAAGTAAAATCAGAAATATCGGGTAAAGTATCAATGAATGGTTTCCAAAATGAATTCTTTCTTTGACATTCAAATGTCAAATACAATGAAACAATTTGAAACGACGAAAGGTTTAGTAACTCGGATACTGTCAATTTAGCATAAATCGATGAAAATCGATCTTCGTTTAGTGGTGGAACATAAATATCAGCATAAATTGGATCAGCCAACTTGGTTGAAGAATAAGCAGTAATATGAGGGATTATTGTCGTAAAATTTAGTAGGTATGATGGTGGTATTTTTATCAATAATTGTTTAGCATTGATTCTTTGATTAGCGTAGATACCTCGACCATAATTTTCACTATTGACAACTTGAATACTGGGAGCAATATATGAATTATTCGACGATTTCAAATCAGGATCTTCAGTATAGTTGAACCATTCTAGTAGCGTAGCAACCTTGTCGTCTTTCATCAAATTGTTCATCGGTTGTATTTGATGGATAATTTTCAGTGAGGCTGATGGTGAAGAAGAGTTACGAAAATGTTGATAATGAAGAAAATCCAGAGATTTTGGAGTAGAAAACAAAACAATACAATACAGTTAATCGTCAATTAAATACAAACATCAAAAAATTTCGTTACAATAGCTTTCATTACAAAAAAAAAAATCAAAAACCAAGTCAATAGCCAAAATTCAATTGATTTCACTTATGCGAGGGGATTTTGCATTGATTCGACAGTTCAAACCATTGCATATTGTGTCCGGACCTTAAATGGAGGTAACATCAATTTCAGGATCAAAAAGCGTTAAAAATCATTTTTAGCGTCGAAATACAATTGGGGTGGATTTGATGTAGTGTTTAGTTTAGTTCAAGTGAGTGAAATTGGAGTTAAATTAATGCAAATTCAAAATAATCAATGTAGGCAATTTCAATTACATTCAATGTAGGTAATTTCAATTACATTCAGTGTTGAAAGTGAGTTCAGTTGCGTTCAATAGTGAGGGTAGCAAGTGAAATCATTCAATGTTGAGGTAACCAGTTTCAAAATATATTCAATGTCAATGCACTAGCAACCGATTGGGAGTCGACTGCGTCTCTAAACTCTTCATAACTTAATTTCTGATCATTATCTTTATCATACTCCATCATCGTCTTATCGACAATCTGCTGAAGCTCTTCATCTTTCAAGTTCTTTCCCACCATCATCTTCATGACAATAAACAACTCACCATTGCCAATGTAGCCATCACGATCAATATCATAGATCTTGAACGCAAACTTCAACTTTTCATCCTTGGACGTTTTCCCTGAAAACGCCGATAACCCAGTGATAAACTCCTGAAAATCAATTGTACCCCCACCATCTTCATCAAACACATCCATCAACCTAGTAGCCAAAGGATTCGATGATATCCCTGGTATAGCTAAAAACTCTTGCTTATCTATTGTCCCCGAACCATCCTTATCCAACTTCATAAATCGCTTTCTTAACCGATCCAACTCGTCCCGATCAAAACTTGTGCCCTCCACAAGTCCATCCAAGATCTTTGACGACGTAACTCCCATCTTTTACTCCTACTATTCAACCATTTACTTAATACTATTGGGTTTGCCATACTAAGACCGACGTGAGCCAGACACGACCGTGTCTGGCTAACATCGCCAGAAATCGGCAGCACCAACGATAGTCAATACAAGCATGGTTGAATATGGCCGGCAACATGAACATCAACTTGGATAGCGCCAAGGACACGCTATGCAAGAACATCTTGATATATGGGTACTGCAAGTTTGAGAACAAGGGGTGTGCCTTCAACCACCATCGATCTCCAGGGGTGGGGGCAACTGGAGCTGGCAACTCTGGGAATCAATTGAATCAGCAGAATGAACAGAATCAGCAGAATCATCAGAATCAGCAAAATCATCAGAATCAACAAAGTCAACAAAATCAACAAAATCAACAAAATAATCAGAATCAGGTGAGTTTGAACCAACTGAGTTTGAACCAACTGAGTTTGAACCAACTGAGTTTGAACCAACTGAGTTTGAACCAACTGAATCAACTGGGTTTAGGTCAACTGACGGGGAATCTGGGTTATTCAGGGTATTCGGCTCCAGGTTCATCGGAATCAAAACGAAAATTCAATCTTAATACTCCATCTTTTCAACCAGGTATAGCTAAAGTTACTACTAAATTTGCTAATTTATCACCAAAATTAAAAGATATTCCCATGTTTTATCCGTCGGGTCTGAATATCGACGAATTGCGTGCTCCATCTCCCCAACAATATTCTCATTTACCTCAAAGTAATGGTAGTATGATTGACGATGGTAATGATAGTTTTACAACCAAAAAATTTAATGTATCAACCCCTTCATTCACCCCCACCAACAATAATTTCACCCCAGATTATGTTGGAACACCACCTTCGCTTCAACACCATCAACTGCAACAACAACTGCAACTTCTACTACAACAACAACAACAACTGCATCAACAACTTCAACTGCAACAACAAGTACAACTGCAGCTGCAGCTGCAACAACCCCAGTCACAACCTCCATCACTGGTCGCTAGCCAAACTAATCCATACTTGAATCCGCCAATATCTTCCGATTATTATCGACAACCGACATATCCTTTACAATATCACCTATATGCTCCTCAACCTCCCCCAAGATTAACAATTCCTTTGCCACCATATGAAACAAATGTCAATCAAATGTTCATTGACAATGATTTACGGGAATCCTTGCATAAAAAAAATGAAGCTACCTTACAATCAATTCCAAGAAGTTCCTTACCTGAAAGAGTTCATGTATATCATTCATTAGTTCCAATAGATAAATCTTATGATCCTACATCTAAAGTATGGAATGTTCCTTCGGGAATTTATAAAGTTTTTTCTAATATTGATGGAAATCCCTATTGTTTAAATCGTCTTGATCATAATTTTGATATTATTAATGAACTTCCGTTTAAACATATAAAACGATGGAAATCAATTAAATGTCCCAATGTTGTCCAATTGCAAGATGCTTTTACTAGTATGTCTTTTGGAGAAAAATCCCAATTAATATTTGTTTATGATTATTACCCAAATTCAAATACTCTACTTGAATATCATAAAAAAAACATTGGTAGAACCGAACCGATAACTGAAGATATATTGTGGGCTTATCTTATCCAAATTATTTCTGCAGTACAAGCCATTCATGAAAAAGGGTTGGCAGCAAGATCATCTTTAAATTTACTGAAAATTATCGTGACATCGAAAGGTAGAATTAGATTAAGTGGTTGTGGAATAAATGATGTTGTTGAACATGAAGCTGATGAAGAGCAAGGTGAGATCATGGGTTTATCTAATTATCGTAAAAGTTTACAACGAATGGATATTAAATTAATTGGTAAATGTATGCTTGAATTATGTTGTTTAACAATTCCCCAAAATTTAAGAAATGTTCAAGATCCTTCACAACTTCTTAAAAATATTACAAAATCATCATCAATTCAATTTTCAGAACAATTTATAAATACTGTAACTGTATTAAATCAAGATTCAGAAGATTTTGATTTAAATAATTTTATCTCAATGTATTTAAGTGGACATATGTTAAAATTTACCAATGGATTACAAGACTCTTGTGATTACATGGAATCTGAATTAACTTCAGAACTTGAAAATGCTCGATTATTCAGATTGTTGACAAAATTAAATTTTATTATCGATCGACCTGAAGCTGATGAATGGCAAGAAAATACTAATAAATATCTTATCAAATTATTTCGGGATTATATCTTTTGTCAATATGATGAATATGGTAAACCTGTGGTTGATTTATCACGAGTTTTAACTAATTTAAACAAATTGGATGCTGGTATTGATGAAAAGTTTTTGCTAATCAGTAGAGATGAAAAAAATTGTATCATTGTCAGCTATAAAGAGATTAGGGATATTGTTGATACAATCTTTAGAAACCTAACCCGTAACTAATTAAATACATAACAAAGAAAACTTATTAATAATTTATATTGTAGAGTAGTTGTGTAGGAGGCCAAAAAATGACTAGGTATAACTTTGAACATTTATTGACATAGTTGGGTTTTACTGATTTTGGTGGTTTTACTAGGTTTTCGGGTTTGATAGTTGTTGTATGGTGTCAATTATGGAGCTGCTGGCAGTTAAAATCGTTGTTGACTTGTTGTTATTCGATTTGGATGGTACTCTCGTCAATTCTTCAGCCATTGTCGAAAGAAGTTGGGCTAATCAAGTGAAATTGCATAACGAAGCTTACCCTGAAGATCAAATTGATTTGAACCAACTCTTGCTAGCTTCACATGGTTCAAGAAGTGTGGAAACTTTCAAGAATTTCTTTCCATACAAATCTCATGAACCCGAAGTCATTAGTGAATGGGAGAAATCCAATGTTTCTAGATATTACGATTTGGGCGTTGAAATTACTGGTGCTTCTCAGGTTATAGAGCAATTGCAGGCAGTGGCTTCAAAATGGGCAATTGTAACATCTGGTACTCGGGATTTGGCTCATGGTTGGTTTAATAAATTATTTAGTAAATTTTCTAAACCTTCGGTATTTATCACTGCTGATGATATTAGTCGAGGGAAACCTAATCCAGATGGATATTTAGCTGCATTTAAGCAGTTATCTGAACTCAATGAAATGGTTTCACCAGATGCTATTGTATTTGAAGACGCACCAGTAGGAATACAGAGTGGGTTGAATGCGGGATTCAAAGTTATAGGCATTGCCAGTACCTTTGATAAAGATGTATTGGTGAAAGCAGGAGCATCATATGTCATTCAAGATTTAACTAACGTTGATATTCAATATCAAGATGGTAGAATTGTAGTAAATTTGACAGTTCTATGAAATGAATTGCAATAAAAAATTTTATATTAACTACACCGTTCTTAAATAAGTATCAAAATGTCTGAATACACACAGTTTGATGATGGCTTGAGATAAAATAAACATATGTTTATTAATGCGTTCCACTAACCAGAGAAGTTATTCTAATTTGAAAGATCAATAGCCCCCATTTGTTCATTGAGTTTATTGGCTCGCTCTTTTTTAATTTTAGCAGCTCTTTTCTTTTCATTAGATGTATTCAATTTATCAAATGCTTCGCCTACCAAGTTAGAATAAGCCGGATCATTTAATTTAGAATCCTCGATATCATAGGCTGATAAAAGATCATCTTGTTCATTTAAGATATCTTTTATTGAATCATTACATACTAATTGCGAATGTAATCCAAAACTAAAACACCATTTCAATTGTCTTAATCTTGCATATAGATGCCATGAATTTATAGGTAATGACCGATATTTTGATAATTTGATATAAGTAGAATCCATTATAGATTTTAATATTTCAATTCCTTCTTCAGTCTTCTTTTGAATGGCTTCACGAGATTCTCGATCAGCATAAGCTTCTAAACTATTACCAACACTTCTAAATACTGAATGAACTTCTTTTTTCTCCTTTTTCGATATTCTCTTACTTGATAATTTAGCTAATCTATCAAAAATTGAAAATAAATATTCTTGTTCATAAAATGGAGCATTAGAATTAAATTCTGAATTTTCACCATCAGTTTCTTCATCACTATTAATATCATAATCATATATTTCATAAATAACGGCAATTGTTCTGGCTGTTGCTTTTGAAATTTCATTTACTTCATCATCAACTAATGGTACTAATTTAATCATTAAATCTTCACATATTTCATTGAGATATTCTCCTTTAGGTAATAATGTTAATAATGCAGCAATTCCTTGTAAAATATAAACACAGACTAAGGCTTCATCATCAACTTTTTGTTGAGCTTCATTTATCAAGACTTTATCCATATCTTTATCTTCAATTTTTGTTGAATATTCACGATCACCACTAGCTAATTGATCCTTCAAAAGATGAGCTGATTTACTATAACCTTCAGCTAAATCAATCAACCATTTAATTTTATCATCAACCCCAAAATAACCAGCACCATCTTGTAAAATAAGAGTTATACTAGTATAACCTATTACAAGATTAGCTTTATTAGAATTAGTTATTGTTGAAGTAGCAGGTTCTTGAATTAAAGTCGCAATTAATTCCAAAAAATCTGAAGTAACAAATCCACCAAAATCTTCAGTATTTGAAGCAATTAAAGCAATAATTGATCTAAATAAATATAGGAATTCAGTTTCAGTTCTATATTCATGATTTGTGAAAAGATTAATTAATTTTTGAACTTTTTCTTCATCAATATAATTGACAGTACCAATATTTTCTTCATTTACTACAATAATTGGTTTTGAAACAATCAATTTATATAATTGAGCCAATAATAATTCTCGAGATGTAGTTGAAACTTCAGTTCTTGGTAATTGTAATGAAGCAATAATTTCGGGAATTGAAGAAGATTCTTGAATTCGAGCTCGATTCAAGGCAATTATATCATGTTGTTTTCTATCACGATGAGCAGTCTTATCAATACTTTTATCAACATGAGCTTCTACCGTTTGCTGCAAACTTAATAACTTTTGATTCAATAAATCTTCAATCCTTTGAAAATCTTGTTCAATAAATTCATCATCAGAATCATCAGCAGGAATTGGAGTTCTAGAAGCTGACGGAGCCCTTGATGATGACGCTGATCCAGTAGCATCATCTCTAAACTTTCTTAAATACGTTTTCCTTGGTGCCATCGTATCAATTCAATTATTTAAACCTAATTATAACTTTACTTTCAGTTGCTTTATATGACCATAATTTTTCAAAAAATCAATATGCAGGATGGCCTGCAGAATGACCAATCCAAAGTCAAACTGATGATAAAACATAAAATATGAATGTAATGATAAGGTAAAATGAAAAGGAGTGGTGATGGAAGTTGTGGGAATCTTTAAACAATATTTGGTTCAATAGTTTATCCAATAAATTTCACTTCCATTTCAGTGTAGCAAATGTGGTAAATTTTTACCTTGAACCAAGAAGCTTAACTCCGGAAAAAGTAAGACCATTTCCAAATCTCCCGATGCTGACTCATAGTCTAGAACATAAGGGTGCATATTGAGGATACACCTCCAGATAATCCTCTAGATAAACATTTAGATACACTTTTAGGTACAGTTTTAGATACACCTCTAGATAAACCTCTAGATAAACCTCTCGATAAATCTCTAGATACCCTCATAGTGCTAGTGTAGAATCTCTATCTTGAGTGTATTCATCGCTTCAATGAACTGAATGTAATCGCGTTCGTTTATTCATTCAATTGTGTATCATCATAATCACGTTTAAACATTAAGTTTGTATCACGTTTGCGATGTCTATGTATCATCTCTGACATCGATATCTCATTTGAATATTCAAAACGTTTTTTTGGGATGTTTTTCATACTTTTATTTTGTTGTGTATAATCATCTCTATTTTTCTCTATTCATATCTATACTCATCTGCTTTAATCACTCAAATTGGACCTGATCTTTTGATCAAATTACTTTTGAACCGCCGTCTATCATTAAGGGTTTAAATAATTTATTTATTATTGCGATTTCAAAATGTTTTCAATCTTCATTATTATTGTTTAACTTGTTTTTAATCTTCATTATTATGGTTTAAATTATGTTCAATCTTCGATACTTTTCTATTAAAAATAAACATCTTGGGGTAGCACATTTATTTGAGCCCCATTTGCTCGAACAGTTTCATTTTTAGTGTCTGCTGGTAGCGATTTTCTCATATCAAAAGCATCAATTTCATCATCAACATGATTTACATCTGTGGGCACATCTCGACCATAATAACCAATTACGCGTCTATAAACAGAATATCCGAGTTTTTCATACATTTTTCTTGCTAAAACATTAGTCACTTTTACAAACAAATCAATAAACCAAGTTTCATATGGTTTTACTGCAGTCAACTTTTCCAATTGTAAACATAAATCCGAAGCTAATCCCAATCTTCGATACTGATCTTGCACAGTCACAGCAGTAATATGAGTATGCCATTCTTTCTTGGACAATTTCCCTTCGGTTTTGCCCATCATATACCCCGAGATTTCATAACTCTGATCAAAACCTTGATATAATTCAATTGATTTAAAAAATAATGATGGCCATTGAGTTAAATATTCGAGATAAAATGATAAATTGAAGTTCTCAGTTAATGGATCAAGATTAATCGGGTTACAGTAAAGCAAATCGGTAATCTCAAACGGAGTTATCAGTGACATCTCCAACAAATAAAAAGATTAACACTTAAATCAAATTCTGATAATCTTTTGATGGTTGTAAAATCAAACCGTTTGGGCAAAAGTACACGACCTCGAATTTGGTTGAAAAATTTTATAGACCATAGCAAACGATTGCAACTATAATCATCACAATATAACGATGTACGGGGCACCACAAGGTCAACAAGCTGAAGAACAAAAGAAACTTCAAGAGCAATATGCCTATGATACTTTAAAATTTGCAGGATTAATTGCTAGTGCATTATGGGTTGTGCCAATTGCTATTCATTTTGTTCAAAAACAACTTAAATGAATCATTTATTATGAGTATCTGTATATAAATTGATTGTATATCAAATGAATGAAACTAGATAATCCCTGTGTAAACTACCACATCGGTAACTCGAATTTTGATTATTGATCATGGTGATGATACGATTATTGATCACTCTACTACAATTCAATTTTGATTTTCAATTTGTGCTATCTATACTTGAATTTGCAACTTATATTCATTCTTCAACACCTCTACTTAATATCAAATTCATATTATTATGTCAATTTTCTCGATCTATAACTTGACTTTTTGGGTGTTTTCTCATTCAATCTTCTTGCAAATTGATTAAATCTTCGCGTAGTTTACCAATTTTGGTAGCTAATGATATAAATTGCATTCTTTCTGAGATTTTGGAAGCAGCAATTAATGCTTTATCAGTCCGAATCATTTTAGCAATACTAAAAGCCTTATTCAATTTCGACTCTTTACATGATTCTCCAAACATTTGTAACAATGATTTATCAAATATAGTTGAATACTTGTTTATTTTGGTCATAATTTCATCATTATCAACTTCATTAGTGTCATCATTTAAAGTATCACTAATCAATTTCCCCATAGTTATAGACTGTAAGAAACACTCTTCTGGAGACTTTTTATCTCTGTCATCGTCACCTTCATCCTCGTCTTCTTCTTCTTTATTATTTTTTTGATAGCCACTGATGGGTATTTTGATGTCAATTTCAATAGGTAGTGGTAAGGGAAAACTAGGATACTGATTATTATGCTTCAAAATAATACAGTTCAATTTATCACTATAAACCCCCAATGGCCAACATTTCCAATTCTTTTTTGTATTGTCATTAGTTATCGTATGATGACAATTTAATATAGGAATCCACTTAGCATTTTGAGGTTCACGCCACGATTGCAATACCAATAATGTATCATCATGCCCAGGAACAATACATGGGTCACTATATTCGTTGAAGAAAATCCCCTTTATCAATGGGTTTACATTGGATTGACATTGTCGAATTGGTAATAATGAATTTTGTTGAAGATATTTGTAATCTTGATTAACGTCAATGATTGAAAATGTTATTACATGGCAAGAAACTTGATTAATAACTAAAACAGTGGATATCGATGATGCTATAATTGTGATAATTGGAGATGTCTTCATAATATTAATGCAAACCCCATGAATATTGTAAAACCTTAAATATCCAAAGTTCGTCCCTACTATGATTAATGCATTAGAATTATTATCATTACTTTGACTATTCGTTAAACTTATTGAGGTAATAAATTCATTTTTCAATAATGGAATTTTTCTTTCCCATGAATCCTGTTCGGATTCATGGTTTCGGTAATAGATGACACCATTATCAATTTTCGATTTCTGATTATATCCAGATGAACCAAGTAAAATTCCTGCTTCATTTATAGAACACAAATCATACATGTAATAATCAATGAAGTGATAATCTTTTTGAACGGATCTATCGAAAAATGACACTGTTATAGTTTGATGGGAATTCTCCATGTTTTTAACACACCACGAGTAACCTATAGAATTCATAGCAAGGTATCGACGGTTTATTGATGTGTGAGAACTATTTGAGTCCAGACTCCATGGTGTTGAACCAGGAGAATAAGGCTTTAATTCAATATCTTCGACAATTGATATTTTTGATGAAAATCCGTTAGATTTATGACGCTTTCGTGAAGCACCTTTTTCAAATATATTAGTATCCACATTATCTTCATCATCATCAATAATCATATCATCCTCCTGATGTGGTAAATATCCATTTTCAACCGAAGTTGCTCTAGTTTGAGGTTCTTCATCATCTGAATCTCGTAACAAGGCATCTGTGTCGTTCCCGTCTTGTTTATCTTGTTCGTCGTCATCCTCTTCATCATCACTTTCTTCTGCTTCATCAAGGAATAATGATTTTAATTCATTGGAGCTAGTTTTCGGGTGATTATCACTATCATTTTCAAGTTTAATATCGTCTAATTTATAAACATAACCACTAGTGGTACCAATATACAATTTATCGTCATTCCAAGTAAGATTCAATAATAAGTTATTCTCAATATCAATTTTTATTGAATTAATTTTAGTCAATTCATTGAATTTTCTTAATTTATAAAACTTCACTGTGAAATCTTGACATAAGAACAACATAAAATCATTAATCAGTATAAAATCGATAATTTTCAGATCAATAGTAATCAGATGGGGTTTGATCAACCAATTTGATCTATCATATATTTCAATAATATCAGAATTAGTTGTAATTAAAAATTGACCATTTTTTGACCATAAAGATTTTGAACAAATTAATTCATGATTATGTTCATTTTGAAAATCGATAATATCTAGAGACGTATGAATTTTTTGATTTAAGATTGATTTAAAGGTATGAATCAAGTTTGGTATTTCATTTATGACTGAGTAAATTTGTAAATCTCCATTTGATAAACTTATACTTAAAATTTCCCCAGTATTATTATAAGAAATATTGGTTAATTGATCAGGCAAATTGATGATTTGGGTTGATTTTGTCTCGTAGTCAATTACAATTAACTTATTATCGTCACCTCCAACCAAAATTCTTTGACCATCGTTAATAAATAATGAATCCCGTAATGGTAGTTCCGATCGATAAATCAATTGATTATTTGCCGATTTCCCCCAATTAATTAACTCTAAATTACCACCAGTATTAGTAATCAACAATTTATCTTGATAATAGTTCAAGCCCGTTAAATTTTCATTGATATCAATCGATTGTGGTTCTAAATCAGGTTGAAATACATCGTATATTTTGATTATACCACAACTATTCCCCACTATCAACTTATTTATATGATCATTGTACTTTACAAACGTATTCCCGTCCAAAAAAGCCGTGATCTTCTCCACCATCTTGTTCTTGTTCCTTTTTCACCTGGTTACTGATTGATTTCAATGTGGTAGATCAAAAAAAAAAAAAAAAAAAAAAAATGAGACGCGTCTGGTTCAACTCGCAAGAAATTTAAAACGCGTCTGATTATAAAAAATGTTCACCAAACAATCGATACAAAAAGTCGGAAATCGACGATAGATTTTGGTTATAATTGGTACAAATGGAATAGATGTGATATTAGAAATGTTTTATAAATTGAGAACCTACTTGGAAGATTTAAAGCAGTATTTCGGTCTCAATTTTGTAGGTTCTTTGCATAGTTTGAGTTATTCCGAGGTTTTTATAAATCATATTTCGGTTATTAGTTGAACTAATATTGTTTACAAGCAATTAACAAGTAAAATAAAACTGTCTAAGATTATATATATTAGTCATTGATGATAATTATTAATAATTACTAGTTCTCTTCTCTTTAGTGACAAAAAATTTATTCTTTTTTTATAATCAAAGAGGTTTATTAATCAAAAGACTCCAGAATTGCCTACAAACTATTTGGAATCAATTTATACGCCAATACTAAAGAGAATCACTAACACTACGAAAGCTTGTTCTGAATAGGTCGATACCATGATTCTCAAGCATTAAATTGGTTTTCAACAATTCCTAGTTTTTGATAAACGGTTTTTTGGTCTATTACAATCGAATATGATTGTAGAAGATCGAATTTTTTTTATTGACAGTTGTAACCGGTAGATCCATATATAGAGATAAAGATATAAATTGTTCAATTACAATTCTATCGTAACACAGTTGGATTTGATTGATACTGATGCTAAGTGATCAAGATTTTGAACTTTTTAACCTTGATAATGTATTCCAATCAAATCGATGACATAGTAAAATATTGAATGATATGAATGATATGAATGATGTTGAATAATCCTTAATGAAAGAATTGTTTTTTCATTTTTTGTAGATTTTTCAGTAAGCTGTACAATGAAAAATTCATGTAAACTCCTGTGAATTCTTTTTCTAGCTTTATTCTGACCAGAAACGTTTGGACCTGATTTTTATATATAGAAACTCAAAAAAAAATAGCATTGAACCCAAATCCTTTATATACTTGGAGTTTGTTGTTTGGCTATAGTAGCTCTATCTGGTTTTGGTGGCTAATAAACCATCAATAAAGGATCAAAAGCCTTGTTGTAAAGGTCCATGAACCTGCTAACCAAATCACAGTCGACAATTGACTTTCAAATTTTCAATTCCACTGTTTATCAATTTTTATCTACCCTGTTTATCTTCTTATATTTATCAACTCTGTTTATCTTCTTATATTTATCAACCCTGTTTATCTTCTTATATTTATCTATTTATCCTCTTTCAACTACATTGTTAATTTTGTTTCAACTACACTATTTAATATTAAATAATTTGCCGATTCGTAACTGATTGGTAATATATCATTATTTAAAATAGAGTATGACGTGGAATATGAAACCTAAAAACATAATTATGTCAGATTAATTCCATTTGTTTTATTCGGCAATTGATTTGTCAAAATTAAGCTTTTCTTTTCCAATCGCCGAATCAAAATCAAACAGCAATTAATTATATTTTATTACATTATATAGATCCAGTTGCAGGATGAGCCCAATTACACTATTGTCTTCAAGCCCAATCCAATAAAATTTATCTCTGGTAATTTTTATTAAAAAAAAAAGCCTCTTGTACTATATTGTTTTTTGTTTTCTGAATTTTTTTTTTTTTTTTTTTTTTTTTTTTTTTTTTTTTTTTTATATTGTAATTTTTTTTTTTTTTTTTAAAAAAAAAAAAAAAAAATTATAACCTTTTTTTTTTTAAAAAAATAATTTTTTTTTTTTTTTTTTTTTTATTTTTTTCTTTTTTTTATTTTTTTTTTTTATTTTTTTTTTTTTTTTTTTTTTTTTTTTTTTTTTTTTTTTTTTTTTTTT
>JANIWI010000016.1:0-102761 GCA_030705115.1 Suzukiozyma pseudoglaebosa | reverse complement strand
ACATGTTTACAGTTTATAATGGAATTTAGTGTTTGATGTATAACAAACAAAAAAAAACATTATCACCTGTTTTAATTCAAACACATAATTCAATTTACTATATTGCCTTCAATCTATCACTTTCATTATATCTATTTTGTACTATTTACTATTGCTTTTTTCTTTTTTCTTTTTTCTTTTTTTTCTTTTTGGTTTCTTGTGTTTAAGTTGCGTTTCTCTCCTATTCCCAGACTTCAATGCCACTGGGAGAAAACTTTTTACTAAGGAGGCTGAATCTAAATTGACCTCGATTGTCTAACAAACTTTATCTTTTTTCGTTTACTCAGAGTGTTATCGTATTTTTTTTCATCATCAAGCGCTATTTGATACCGGACGTTTCACCATAGCCTCCTTATCCTCTCCCCGCCTCCTCTTTCTCTTTGTTTGCAAACGATGTAATTACACTTGGATGATTTTAAATTAAATCACTCATTGACAACCATGCCGGCTTTTGTAGTTTTTTTTTTTTTTTTTTTTTTTTTTTGCAACCAAAAAACAAAAAAAATCATCATCTTCTTTTTATGGTAGCGCCGATGAACCGAAAATGGCATGTAGGGGGATAGAGTGACAAGTAGGACTACGAGGCGTGGGGTGTTTGCGGGATTTACCCAAGATGAGGGTTGAGCGATTTTTGTAAACCAACAACCAAAACAAGTAAACAATTCAGCAATTATAAAACTATAACCCTGATACTTAATCGATTATCTCCCACCAATACGATCTGACCAGAAAAACTAAGAAAAAAAAAAATTTTTTAGTTACACTGTAAACAATAAGAACAAGAATCGATTAAGATGCGGCTATCCATTTATGATGTTAGATCATTTCAATTTCTTAGCATGGAGAGATAATAGAAAATAATACAATTTGATTGAAGTTAATGTTATGCAATAAACAATAGTGGATGGTAATATTATGTAAAAATCATGTATGATCATGTTGAATTGAAAATTTTTCTTACACAGCCAAAAAAAAAAATTTTTATCATGAATAACGGCAAATGACACCAAAATGAAAGTGGAAAAAAAAAAAATAGAAATAGTAGTAATAAGTAGTAGTAGCCGCTAGCGGCTACTATTACTACTACTATTACTACTACTATTACTATTATTTTTCTTCACTAATTGTTGTTTATTAATACCTAATAGAATGGAGTTGTCTTGCTTAATTTGGTAATAGGAATTTTGTAACCTTTGAATTACCGCTAAGCGAGTCTCACGTCCCAATTGGGAAATAGATTTAGCTTATATGACGCATATGTCAAGATTATTTTTTGACATGTTTTACAGGTTAGGTTGAGGGATTAAATGTGGGTTTTTTATTTTTTATCAAATCTTTTTTTTTTTTTTTTTTGTTTCATGTTTTTGTCCCCTTGACAATAATACGATGATAATTATACACTAGTATAAATAGTAAACAAAGAAATTACCTAGATTAATTCTTTTAAAAAGAGAAAAAAAAAAAAAAAAATCCTGCCAACTAAATCTAGCTTATATTTGTATATATGGTGAAACAAAGTGAGGATTTCCCCGTATTTGAAGCGGTTGTTACTGATAATGAATCAAATCCAGCATCACCGCCTAAGAAACTTAAACAAAATTGGCGAGAAGTTTTAATGTTATCATTTACTTCTTTAGGGGCAATTTATGGTGATATTGGAACTTCTCCTTTATATGTATTGAATTCAATTAAATATAAGAATAATCCTCCTGATCAAGATGATCTTTATGGAGCAATTTCAATTATTTTTTATGTTTTTACAATTATTGTTATTTGTAAATATGTTTTATTAGTACTTTGGTTAGGTCCAAATAATGGTGAAGGAGGTCAAGTTGCTATTTATGCAAAAATTGCTCGTTATTTACATATTGGTCCTAAACATGTGATAATTCCTGGTTCTCAAGAAATTTCAGATTTAGCATTAATTGCAAAAACTAATACTTTATCTTCATTCCTGTCATATCATTCTCAAAAATTAAAATATCATCCAAAAGTAATTTCCGTCATTAAATGGTGTATTTTAACTTTTTGCTTTTTAGGTTGTTCTTTAGTTATATCTGATGGTTTATTAACTCCAACTACTTCAGTTTTATCAGCAATTGGAGGTATTCAAATTGCAAAACCAAGTTTTAATTCAGTTTTAGCCGTTAGTGAAGTGATTTTATTAGGTTTATTCTTAATTCAACAATTTGGTTCTCATCGAATTTCTTTTACTTTTGCCCCAATTATTTTCATTTGGTTACTTGGATTATTTGGTTGTGGTATTTATAATATCGTTATTCATCATCCCCAAATTTTTAAAGCTTTATCTCCTTATTATGCTATTAAATTATTGAAAAATGGTGGTATTGATGTTTTTTCAGGAGCAATGTTATCAATAACTGGTACTGAAGCTATGTTTGCTGATATTGGTCATTTTGGTAAATTACCTATTCAATTAACTTTATCATTCTTTGTTTACCCTAGTTTGATCATTTGTTATTTAGGTCAAGGTGCTTATTTGGTTAGAAACCCAGCTGATTACACTAATCCATTCTTCTATTCTTTACCTGGAGGTGCCAATTCTCCTGTATTTTGGATTATGTTTGTTCTTTCGACTCTTGCGACTATTATTGCTTCCCAAGCTTTAATCTTATCGGTGTTTTCCATTGTTTCCCAATTGATTAATTTGGATTGTTTCCCTAAATTGAAAATTGTTCATACATCAAAAAATTACGTTGGTAAGGTTTACATTCCACTGGTCAATTGGATGTTAATGATTGGGGTCTTGGCCGCAACTGGTGGTTTCAAAAACTCAAACAATGTTACTGCTGCTTATGGTCTTGGTATTTCTATTGACTTTTTAGTAACCACTTGTTTAATATCTATTGCCATGATTTATGTGTTCAATTTCAATATAATCTTTCCGCTCATTTTTATGTTGATCTTTATTCCACTTGAAGCAAGTTTAGTGATTGCAAATTTGAAAAAAGTCCCTCACGGTGCTTGGTTTACACTTATGATTACTTTCACTTTTTTCACCTTCTTATCGATTTGGAGATGGGGTAGATCAGCAAAAATTAGTCAAGAAGTCAAAACTAGGGTTAGAGTTACTGATGTATTCCCTAACTTGAAACAAAGACCACAAGCTGTTGAATTAGATTTAAATAATAATGATAATGCAAATGCTGATGTTGCTTCCATAGATTCAGAAACCAACAAAAATATTGATCTGTCTGATGAATTAATTGTCAATTCTTATTATGGTACCACCACTTTAACTAGAAATGATGGTATTGCTATGATGTACAATGATGCTGCAAACTTCAATTTAAATTCCCCAAACACCCTCCCGATGATTTACAGTAAGATTATCAAAGAGTTTGCTTCGCTTCCGTCTGTATTCATCTTTGTTACATTCAAAACATTGTCTATTCCTCATGTTCCAAACGAAGAACGAGTATTAATTGCCAATACTAAAATTCCAGGTCATTATAAATGTATTATTAGGTTTGGATTCATGGACGAAATTACCATTGACAAAGTCTTAAATGATCACATATTGAATTCAATTGCAGAAGTTGATGATTTGAGAAAGAAATTTGGTACAAATGATCAAATCCCATTAATGCACATTTATGAAGACAATTGGATCAAATGTCATGATTATTCTCATCCTGATTATCGAACCAAAAATCCATTCGTTTACATTTTCCGAATCTGTAGAAAACATTTGATTAATCAATTTTTCAGTCCATTGCATGCAGTTACTCAAAGTAGTTATGGTCTGTTCAAATTAGATAATGAAATGGACCATACTGAGAAGCAAATATTTGTTGGGAGTATTGTAAGAATATGATTTTCCTAGATTAATGGAATCTATTTGATTGGGAAGGGTAATATTTAGGTTGTATATTAATTAATTTTATTTTACACTTTATGTAATTTAGGGTAATCCTAATCACTATTTTATTAGATTTTCAACAGCTCGATGACTAATTGTCTAATGAATCTAATTTAAATCAATTTTCAAAATCAAGTCTAATGTAAAAAAATTTTTATCATTTTTGATTTATGCAATTAAGCCCATTCAGGTTTTTTATTGTAATCACTATTTGGGTCATTTCTATTACCACCTGCTTCGGATTTAGAGTAGTTTCCGCGACCACCTCTCCATTCGCCATTACCTCTTCCTCTCCAATTACCTCTACCTCTACCACCTCTTCCTCTTCCTCTTCCTCTACCTCTTCCTCTATTACTTAAAGATTCTTCACCAAAAGTATCCATATTCAAAGATTTTTCTTCAGACCATCTCATAGTACTTCTTTGTTCAGTTGAACTTGAAATATTATCGAAAAAAGAAGATTTTTTATCATAAGTAGTATGTTCTAATGCTTTTTCTGATTCTAATTCTTTTGAAAATTTAGCATTTGCAGATTCAAAATCAAATAATTCTTTTGGAATTTCGTGTCCTTTTGTTTGAGGACGAGAGCCTGGCTGCGATTGGGGTTGAGCTTGTTTTGGTTTGGAATCTTCAGTTGATATTAAACTTTCTGGCTTCGATTGAGGTTGAGGTTGAGAAATATTTTCGGTTTTACTAGGTTGAGGTTTGTCTTGGGTTGTTCTAGTGGGAGTTGGGGTCTGTTGAGATGGCACTGATGATGACGAAGAAATAGACGCAGCTGTTGGTTGAAGTGGACCAGATCCATAGGTTCCCGTAGATTGACTCCCAGAATCAAGCTTATAAGATGGAGCATTAGTTGGAGCTGGAGCAATTTGACCGCCTGCTGGCTGAACTCCTGTTGGTTGAACTGGTTGAGCTCCTGCTGGTTGAACTCCTGCTGGTTGAGCTCCTGTTGGCTGAACTCCTGTTGGTTGAACTCCTGTTGGTTGAACTCCCGGTTGGTGAGATTGTTGAGGCATATTTGCTTGATAATATGGTTTTGGAGGTTGAACATAAGGTTCTGGTTTGACTTGATCAATTGGGATGTCCAATACGGCTAAATCTTTAACATCAGATCCTCGAAAGACAACATAATCATAAACATCATTACCAGGTAACACCTCTAAATGAGGACTCCCCTGTGCTGCTAATCTACCTTCACTACCAAATAATCTCACTGATTTCAAAGCAACCGTGGCATCATCAGCATTGATATTATCTAACAAACCAACATATCTAAGCCCTTTATTGGAAACCAAAGAGATGGTCTTCCCGATATAATGAGACATGTTTCACTAACCTAAAACAAAGGCGTTGCTTCAATTCTTCCACTTCACTTCAATCGTCAACCAAATTTATTGAACCGAGTACACGACTACTTTAAAATTAGTGTAGAATGGTAATAAAGAAAATCAGCAAGAAATAGAGAATAATTAAAGAAAATAATCAATGAATATGATTGAATATGGTTTATTGTTTATTAATGTTAGGTTCTTTCTGTTTTTATTATCTTCTTTTTCTTTTTTTTTTTTGGTTTTTTTTTTCTGTTTTTTGTAATTAATCATGAAATGGCAAGTGAAAGATTTTTGCAGCCTAAAAAGTTTACCAAAAATGGATATAAACTCAAGGTATAAAGAGGTAATTGTATATTAAGTTTACTTGTTATTTCTACTAGTTTTTAGGTCTTTAGGTGATATTTTTTATGAGTTCTGGCCATTCACCAAGTCAGACAGTTTGTCCACTACCGAAATGTCGCAACTACTACTACTACATACTCTTCACTAAACTACAATTATGGAATCCGCAAGCCAGTAGAATTCTGGTTTTTCATAGAAGCTTAAATAATAAACAAGAATGATGAATTCTACGATAAACAAGAATGATGAATTCTAGCCCTTTCAATTCATTTCAATTATTGATACAACGAAAATTCTCCTACTAAAATCAATTTGTCCCTTAAGAAATGTCGTTAACGGCGCTACCGTTTACGACATTTTTTGATGAAATCAAATTGGTTGGAAGATGATTAAAGTTGGAGAGGTGGTGATTTGTTTATCAATATCAAGTATGTCTGAAGATAATTATGGTGGTGTAGAGCTGGAATATAAGGCAGAAACAGGTGATATAGCTAATATTTTTGATGACGAGCCCGAACAGCAACTATTGAATGAAGATTTTGATAATGATATTGATCCATTTTTAGAACAACAACAACAACAAGAACAAATTGAAAGAAATGAATTTGATTTTGATGCAAATCATGAAACGGAGTCATCTTTACAGTTGAACCAAGATTTTATGGAAAAGGATGACGATAAACAAGATAAAATGGTGTATGATGAGCCCGAGACTGGTGATGATAATAAACTCGATAAGATTGATCAAAATGAAGATGAAGTTAGGGATGTAGATGAAGATGAAGATGAAGATGAGAATATCTATTCAATAAAAGCTCATAAGCTATCATCAAACAAGGAAACAACCCAGAAGAAAAAAGTCAGAAAAGCAAATAAATTCGATGATAAATCAGAACAACATCAGCAATCTGGTTTCACTAATTATGATAAATTTGCCGAAGATGATTACAGTTCACAATCCATGTATGACAATGAAGATCCAAGTCAAAGAAAAAGACGATTATTGGAAGAGAAAATGGATATGGCCGTGAAAAGTAAAGGGGTTAAACGTAGAAAAGCCGATGAAGATGATCTAGAAAGAATGCAAGATGATAGAATTGATTTCTTAAAAGATCAAATGATTAAAGCTGCAAATTTAGACGTTGAAAAAAACTCTCAAGGATTAATTGCAACTGAAAAATTGAAACTATTAAGTACAGTTAATGATATAATATCGAGAGCTGATTTAGCTATTTCGATTTTGGATAACAATTTATTAGAAGCAGTAAGATTATGGTTAGAACCTTTA
Source organism: Suzukiozyma pseudoglaebosa (assembly GCA_030705115.1). NCBI lineage: Eukaryota > Fungi > Ascomycota > Pichiomycetes > Serinales > Debaryomycetaceae > Suzukiozyma > Suzukiozyma pseudoglaebosa. The sequence goes on along the minus strand of JANIWI010000016.1, from coordinate 95,875 downwards.
CCTGATGCTTCTATGCCAGCTTATCAAATTCAAAAAGATTTAATCAATGCTTTAGAAAGTTTACCAATAAAAACTGATCATTTAGTAGCTAGTGGTATTGGAAAAGTTTTAGTATTTTATCAAAGATCTAAACGAACTGAACCAGTACTTAAGAAAGTGGTTGATAGACTAATTGGTGATTGGACAAGACCAATTTTAAATAAATCTGATTCGTATAAAGATCGTACAATTAAATTCCATGATTATAACAAACACAAATTTGCTAATAAATTAGCATCATCAAGAAAGAAAGTCAACGAGTCCAAATCATTATATGAACAAAATGCTGAAAGAAAGAAACGGGCTGCTATTCCAAGTGCCAGAACTACGGCTTATAAAGTTGCCCCCAGGGTCGATGCGTCATTATTGAAGAGGAACTATGGTAGACCCCAAGATGATGAACGATTTAAACGTATCAATTCAAGAATTTCCACCATGTCCCAAAAGAAGAAGACAGTCAAAAAGAGTGGACCCTCTATTGAAGGTAGAAATTTAACTATGTAGAATATAAAATAGTTGACAGTTTAAGTTTAACTAAATTGTATATTAATGAAAATTATCCGGAAATTACTGTAGTGAACATTCAAACCAGGAAATTACTAGCACTCATAAGTGAAATCACATTTGATTTACAAAATTACTTACTAGAACTACCAAGTCTTGATAATGTGGGTAAAGGAAGCCACAGAATTGAAAATGATTAACGCATATTAAAATTACGAAAGCAAAATCTACTAGTACAGTATTGGCTATTTAACCTACTCATTTCATGTCTAAAAATGAATTAGTTGTAAATTACAATCAAGAACTTTTTTAATTCGAATTTTAAGAAGTTGTTGTTTAAGAAGTTGTTGCAATCGTTTGAGTGTGCAATGACACAAGCTATAAATAGCATCAAATTCTAATGATTTGAGGTGAAATAACGGAAGACATATGAGTTGATTATATTCAGGGTCTATAATAATGACAATCTTGAAATAGCGAGATTGACAAAATTTATAGAAAATGAATATTCAACATGAAATAATACAAGTCCGATTTTTAATAACTGAGAAAACTATGCAACTCGAAAGTTGTATAATGATAGATTCATCTAATGATAGAATCATAGTCAACTTCACTGAATTTCGAAAGATGAACAAATTATTATAGTTCAAAACTTTTATACTTATATATATGTTTAAATATATATATGTATTTATCTATATTTATTATTTATCTACAGTGAGTTATATTTTCCATTTATTATTGATATGCAAATTATATAGATTTCACATATTATGTGTATTATTATAGATAACTATAATACAAGATATTTTTTGAAACGAATCTAAGATCTTGGTTTTTCCTTTTTTTCTTTCCATAAAGCTAATAAAGAAACACCAGATACTTTAACAACTTTGAATCTAACCCCTGGAATATCCCCCTTAGCTTTACCTCTTCTACCGAAACCAGCAATTAAAACTTCATCATTTTCATCTACGAAATTTAAACAACCATCATTTGGAACGAAAGCGGTAACTTTTTTACCGTTTTTAATTAATTGAACTCTGACACATTTTCTAATAGCTGAGTTTGGTTGTTTAGATTCAATCCCAATTTTTTCTAAAACAATTCCTTTAGCATGAGATGATCCTCCAAATGGAGAAGATTTGAAGGCAGTTCCTAATAATCTAGCTTTATAAGCTTGGTCGGCCCATCTGTTATCTCTTCTGTGGACTCTTAATTTTCTAGCAGAGTTAATCCCTCTTGGTTGACGATTACCCATGATTAATAAAGATTAAATTATATTTACTGAAAATTCAATCACTAAAAATTGATGAAACTAATTTTTCAATTTTCATCAAACAAAAAAAAAAAAAAAAAAAAAAATTTCAAAAAAAAAAAAAAAAAAGAAAAACAAGAAAAATCTGAATACCTCTGGGCCTGCAGTTATAGATTCTAGACTCATATGAAAAGGTAACAAAACAACTAATTTGGAAGAAACTAAACAAGTCGAAATCTGTAGTAAACTTATCTAGGACCGGAAACTCATTGATAAATTTTAAATTTTTTTATAATATTTCAGAAGTTGTTACTCGCCAATTTCCACTAAATCGGTTTTTGCAGTGAAAAATGTAATAGTAGTAGTTTCACAGTCATGTACACTCAATGATAAAAGAAATCATAATGGCAATTTCACAATAGAATAATTTCCACTAATTGGAGACTTTTCACTAATGATATCAATAGTAGTGAGAGATTTTCGACCAATTGAATTAGAAATAATATTGATGTTATTATCATCATCTTCATCATCGTCTTCGTTCTATCTACCATTACAATCATCGTCATTATTATCATTATCATTATCATTATTATTATTATTATCATTATTATTATTATTATCATTATTATCATTATTATTCTCTACAGTAATAGTTTCTAAATAATCGTTTCACAGTAGTATTTCCTTCAACTGAGTAACTACTTGGATAGCACTTTTTTTTTTTTTTGGAAATAAAACCATTTGCTTCGATAATTGCCACCTGCCATAGTATAAGACCAAATACCAACTAAAATACTACCAGGTTTCCAAATATAGCCTCAAACATGAGTTTTATAATGAAAGATGGTGTCATTTTGATTGTCGAGATTTTTGACATAATTAGTCGCAGTCATTAACCAGGCATCTTTACTGTTAATAAAATGTTCTTCTTATGGCTACACCGTATATCATAAATATATCGTCAGACGAAGAAGAAGACCAGGAAGAAGATGACATCGAGATTTTAGAGTTTAGAAAGGAAACTCAAGAGTTGATTAATAATAATGTTCCTCATAATCTTAAAAAGTTACTGAATATTCAGTGTCCAATCTGTTTCGATGAAATTGATATTGCCACATTAACTACTTGTGGTCACATCTTTTGTTTAGATTGTATTTCACAATCCATTTCGAGTTCTTATGCTCGTGGTCAAGTACGTGGTAGAAGAGGTGTTGGTCTATGCCCTCTATGCCGAAAATCCGTATCATTCAAAGAATCAGTCGTTTTAAGATTAAAGTTAGCATCCCATACTACAAAGCCATCGTTACCTCCTTTACCAAATGCTGATGACTTGTCGATGAATGATGTCATAAAAAGATCTATTGATGATACCTCCACTGAGTCAAAGAGACAAAAAACTGAGTAATGGCAATGGTTTTACTCGATAAATATATTTGTCATCACTATTCTAGACAAATCCTCAATTGTACTTCATACATCATTGCATGCTACTAGTAACCTAAAAAAAGCAAGGTTTAGGTTGATGGAAACTTAGAGTTTAAATATTGATTAAGTATTAGAGGTACATTCATATATGTATTTTTATTTTTCAGAATCAAAGTTGTGTTTTGGATTCTGTTGTTTGATTGATTTTATAATCAGAGTTCATTCGATCAAACTAGTCCATGATTAAACAAAATAATCAATTGTATTACCATGCAATCCAACTGATTCTAAATGAATTCTAAGTTCACACCATGTCAAATATACTATTTTTCAATATGCATTATTAAATATAATATAGTGTATATAGTATATGAAATATAATCTAATCTACAAGTACAACCCTTCCAAGTTTTCTTCAACTTTATTTTTCAAAATTCTTTCTTTTGCTTGTTTAAAATCTTCCATTTTAACTTGCATTCTTCGTTCTCGTAATGCCAATAAACCAGCCTCAGTACACATAGCCTTTATATCTGCACCTGATAAATCATCTTTGGAAGTAACTAATTCATCTAGTTTAACATCATCAGCTAAACTCATCTTTGAAGTATGAATCGATAAAATTTTCTTTTTGGTATTTGAATCGGGATTTTCAAATAAAATTTTTCTATCAATTCTTCCCGGTCTGATCAAAGCTGGATCTAATGATTCAATTTTATTAGTTGCCATTATAACTTTAATATCACCTCTATCATCAAAACCATCTAATTGATTTAATAATTCCAACATTGTTCTTTGGATTTCCCTTTCACCACCAGAAGTTGATTCATATCTTTTGGTACCAATTGCATCAATTTCATCAATGAAAACAATCGAAGGAGCATGTTCTGCTGCAATTTGGAAAATTTGTCGACATAATCTTGGACCATCACCTAAATATTTTTGAATTAATTCCGAACCAACAATTCTTAAAAATGTAGCTGAAGTTTGATTTGCAACTGCTTTAGCAAGTAAAGTTTTACCAGTACCAGGAGCACCATATAAAATGACCCCTTTTGGAGGTTTAATACCCATTTCTTCATATAATTCTGGATGAGTTAAAGGTAATTCGACTGCTTCTTTAATTTCTTGAATTTGAGATTCTAAACCACCAATATCAGCATAAGATTCAGTTGGAGATTTATCTAATTTCATTACAGATACCATTGGATCAGCATCATCTTGAAGTACCCCGACTATAGACACGGTTTTGTGATGTAAAAGTACAGAACAACCTGGTTCTAATAAACCTTTATCAACAAAAGACATAATTGATACATAATATTCAGAACCGGCGGTTGAGGAGACAATTGCATGATCATCATCGATAATTTCTTCTAAAGTACCAATTGACATTGGATGACCTCTTAAATCATCGACTTTTTCTCGTTCTTCAGCTTGTCTTGCTTCAGTTGGTTGAAATGCTTCTTGATTCAGAACAAATTCTTCTTCCAACAATAAATGATCTTTAATTCTTTCCAATTTCAATAATTTTAATTTACATCTTGTATTTGGATAAACTGATGGTAATTTAACTGCTGTATCAGGTCCTTTCCTTCTTTTTTTTCCAAATTTTGATTCTACTGGAGGTTCATATTTAGGTTTTTCCTTCTTTTTATCATCCTTCTTCTTACCAAAGCCATCACCGCCTTGCATACCACTTGGAACTTGACCCATATTCAATTATATCCTAAATTATTATCTTTGGTCCTTCTAGTTCTATGTTGAACTATCACCTCGCTCAAAATCGCCACTGGTTAAATCAAAACCATTCAAAAAATCACATCACGTGACTAATTGTTTTATAGTATAAATACAATAGAGAATTAAGTAAAATTGATAAAATGAAGGAGAAATGATAGCTGATGATGATGAGAATTATCAAATACTAGTTTTATTTGTCAACCATTAGTTTTATGAAATTTACTGATTTTTTTCTTGTTATTAAAATTTGAATCTCAATTGAAATTTAAAGGTTAAGAAGAATTGGGTGAATGTAGTCAAAGTGTATATTGAAAAGTTGATATATATAAATTGTATTGAAAAGTTGATAGATATAAATTGTATTGAAAAGTTGATAGATATAAATTGTATTAAAAAGTTTTGTATGATGTTGATAGTTAATGTGTAAATCTAAGTAAAGGTATTGTTTTGCAAATGAATGCTTTAATGAACGATTGTTACAAAAGACACTCCAAACTAACACATTAAAACTATAAGTAAGTCATTTCTAAGTAAGTCAATTCTAAGTAATTCAATTCTAAGTAAGTCAATTCTAAGTAAGTCAATTCTAAGTAAGTCAATTCTAAGTTATTTGCAAGTAAGAAGGGTTTACAGTGGTTACTAGTGTGATCATAAAATCAACTATAACACAAGCTATTAAAGCTTGACCTTGACAAAAGCTTCATCACCTCTTATCGAGAGGACTGTTTAAGAAGTAAGATGTTTCGTTAAAAGTAAGAAGTTTAGTTGAAAAGTAAGAATTATAGTTAAGTCAACGAGAAATAACATAACTTTCAATCAATGGTTGAGTAAGGAATCAAGATACCATGCTAGACCTCCTTTTGATAATGTTGAAGCTGAATCTGAATTAGTTTCACAATTTATATAGATTATCATAGTCTCATTCACTGTGGACGCTTTTACATGAATTATTTGTTGATGCATTAATTCTTTGTACAAGTCATGATTGTAACCATTTGTGCTACTAAAGCTACATCTTAGTGTTATATTGTTTTCCCTCAAAATTAATATATGGATCTATATACCATTAAATATTGTTTCACAATATTTATAACTCGTTATATACTTGTTACACATTGTTTTACAATTCGTCAACATTATTCTATGTTCTACACTCATTAATTCTTCCACTTGTTCCACTTCATCCACTTCTCAACTCTTCTATCTTTTCGTTTCCTCTTCAACTCTCATCGCTTCTCTTGTCTTCCATCTTTCCGATGAATACCCTTGTGATAATAATGTTCATTAACTATGGGGATTCATGGTTTTTGTTCATAACCACCTTTTCTATTGTTCAAGATGTCAACACCCAGATTCCCATTAGACACCATAACAATTGTAACTCCTGAATTACTTTCTCTCGCCTACTCGAATAAATTCTACAGTAATCGAGTGGTGGTTTACTTAGTCTATTGTTTGTAAAACTCTGAATCTATCTATTGTTTTCTGGATAACTATATACTATCGCTTGTTTAACTAAAAAAAAAAAAATTTCTAATTTTTGCTAATATCTTGTTATTGGTATCAATAGAAAGAGAATTTCATTCTCTTTCTAATGGTATGATTCAAGTTTCTTTGATTCTATTTCATTTGTGAACAATTCTTTGTTGTATATTTTTGCAGTCTTTTTATAACTTGAGAAAGCGAGTACAATTTTACTGACAACATTAACCATCAGCCTATTTTGCTTGTTGATGTATATAAATCGCCATGGGCGACGATAATGTTAGAGGTCTACCTAAAAAGCAGTTTTCTTCATTGAGATCAAAACCAAGTGGGCCATTTGCATTCAAACCGGTTAATTATTTACTTAAATCTGAAACTAGTGAAGATAAATCCACCATAAATCAATGGTGGAAAGTGAAGGATAGGAAACCAGTGACAATATCTCCACCTAGTGGATACATAAATGCATCTCCTCCAAAATCAATCAGCGATAAACAAGATGTTCAATTTTCAAACCTTGATAGTAGAGAGAATAAATCAAATCAAGTCATTATGGAATCGATTAAACAAGAACATCTTATAAATAACACCAATATTCACAATCAAACCCTTGAAAAAGTTGAAATGACTCGAAAAAGGTTAGATAGTTTAAATGATTATAAAATTGGCAATAACCCAACACCTCAAAAGACTTATAAAGATATAAATGGTAAAGATATCAATCCCAATTTGAAAATTCCGAAAATTTCGTTTAGATTAAAATCTTTATGGACGAAATCAAAGATAAAAAAAGCTTATAGAAACAGTTTTTTTGATTTCAATATTAATTCTGATAATACTTTTATTTATTTTACCTATGATTCTCAACCAATTAATGGGTTAATTATTGATCGTGATGTCAATTTTAAAAAATTATACTTTGGTGAAGAATGCTTTATAATATCTTTAAAATCCGGCGATTTTTTGATTGCATATCATCAAGGCAGAGATGAAGATTTAAGGAATTTTTTTAAAAGTAATAAAATTTGGAATTCTAATCCTGATTATAATGTATCATTAGATGAAATAGAAAATCGAAAAAATTTTTTAAAAGAATCAATTAAAAATTCGATAAACAATTCAAATACAAATGATAACTCTGAATCAGACGTGCTGAATTTGTCAAAAGATTCAGACCATTTTAGAGCCACGAGAGCTAAAACTAAACAACTTAATGGAATTTCAAATCCAATCAAAATTGGTGAACCCGATTTAACTATGATACCGAGACAAATACCATACAAATTTGTCCCCGATTTGAAACATAAATTCAATAATAACAAGTTTTTCACAATTACTTATTCTGATTTCAAAACTTTGTACAATAATGAATGGATAAATGATTCGATGATAGATTTTTTTATTCAATATGAGATAGACCTAGCTATTAAAAATTCCAATTTTTTTTGTTATGATCAAATTTATGCATTTAACTCATTTTTTTTTACAAAATTGATGTCAAACTCAAATGTTTATGATACTCCCAACTACTATGAGAATATCAAACGTTGGCTATCAAAATTTGATTTAATGAGTTACCCTTATATAATTTTACCAATTAATGAGAATTTACATTGGTACTGCTGCATTATACGTGGATTACCGGATTTATTAGCATACGCTAAAACAAATCAGCCGGTTATTCAAGTTGAAAACAGTCAGGATAGCGATTATTTGCCACAAGGCCAGGAAAGTAAGAAGTCAATAGTGTCAGACACTGGAGAAGGAGATTCAAAACTTACACCAAATACTGAAACAGACTCGACAGTAAAAAAATGTGCTGACATTTTTGTATTCGATTCATTAGGTCATAAACATTCAAATATTAGTAATCCTTTGAAGTCGTTTATAATCGATTATTGCCAGGACATTCATAAGGTGAGGATACCTAAAACATCAATTCGAGTATTGAATGTCAGAGTTCCGAGACAAAGTAATTTCAATGATTGTGGTTTACATGTCATTTTCAATGTTCGTAAATGGTTGCAACACAACGTTGAGTTAGAGAAGATGTGGAAAGGAACTCATTTGAAGCAAACTGCTAGAGTTATTTTTGACGCAAATGAACGAAGCAATATGAGAAAACAATTACAAGAAATCATGATTGACCTACATAAACACCAAGATGAAACTGAAACTAAGGAGGATGTTTTAGGTGTTGACGATGATGTTGAGGTCATTGAATATTCACCTAGTAAGAATGAAAATGAAACTGAAAAGAAAAACACTAGTTCAATTAACTTTAGTGATCAAAAAATAAAAGCAAAATGTGAACTGAATGAAAGAGTTAAATTAGATAGAAATTCCGATTCAAATTCACTGTCATCTACCGATATTGCTGATGGAAAAAAGAAAGACACACAATCATCCAATCATGATTTTGAACCTAAAATACTTAAAAAAGTAGAAATCAAGTCAAATAAAGCAGATTCAAATAAATTCAATTTTATTTCTGAAAATGATTGTGATCTTGAAAATTTCACATCTAAGAAACAAGACAATCAAGAAAAGCCAATATTAATTGATTCGTTAAAGAAATGTAACAACAAATTGTCACTTACTGGTGATGATGATTCATCAGCAACAAGCAACAATCAAATATCATCAAATCTCAATTCTCAGAAAGTGGTTTTAGTACCGGACTCAAGTGATAGCGTTGAAACAGAATATTCAACGCTTGATCCAAAGTCTGATAGATATTCAAAGAAAAGTCAATTGAAGAATTATGCATTACATCAAATTTTTGGATTAAGTCAATTAAAACCACATACAATTGAGAAATTGAACACTGTATTTGATAAGACAAACATTAACTTGAATCAATCTCAAATACAACTTGTTTCTCGGTATATTGATGAAGTAAATAACGCTACAAGTTGCAATCTAGATGCGATTACTGATAAATTAAAACTCGATTTACAATCAGTGACACCATCTCACATCAATCGTTTACGAGATCAAGAATTTGTTATTACTGACTCCAGTCTAACTAGTGAAACCGACGATATAAATGATAGCGCTCATGGTGTTTCCAATTTACAAATTGATAATTCGCAAAAACCTAAAATATCTTCACCAGAGTTCAATTTTCAATCTAATACTCTGTTGGTTATCGATAGCAAAGAAATTAATAATATCTCCGATAGCTCCGCCAGCTCTAATGGCTCTATCTCAACTACATTCCCCAAGAGAAGAAAAGTCAATTAATCTCTTCCCATATTTACAAGGTATCGCTACCATAATAAATCAAATTTCGCATTATACACAACCAATGTTTTCGTAAGATTTGTAAAATGGTCATAGAGTCAACTATAATGTCCAATACTCCACCGCCATTACCTGTAAAAGACGATGTTCAAGATCAAAACAGGATGAAAGAAGTCAATTCACTGATCCCTATAAATCTGGGGCCAGAAACTGTTTCTGAAGGAGAAAAGCCGGCTTTACCTTTGAGAAAGACTACACCAATATATACATATAATATCGATGATTCAGTATCATTGATTAGTATAGTTAGACAGCTAGAGTTATATTTGACTCCGATTATGTTTGAAAGCAGTGAGTGGTTTAGTAATAGTTCTTTAAGCATAGATAATTTACGAGACAAAATATCTAGTATTCAATTAGAGGAATTGAATGATAAAGATAAGTACTGGTATAAAATAGTCAATGGTGACATTTTGCCAATTGAGGATAAAAGTGTTGATTCATTAGAGGAACACATTATCAAAGGTATACCTGATGATTTACGAAGTTTAGTATATTTTAAAATCATGCAAGTGAAATCAAGTTTTCATCATGAAGATAGTTTTGAACAATTGTTGAAGAAAGCCAGACAGTCGTTAATTCAAGATAGTTTTATTGAAAGTTTGTCAATATCTAATAATTTACAAGATGTATTGAGAGTATTTAATTACTACATTCTGGAAATTCTATCAGCCAATTCGATTAAGCTTGATAATTTGAGCAATAGCAATCTTGAAAGCAATATATCAGATGATAAAAATGATGTCCATACCTCCGAATTTGTGAATGTAAACCATTTCATAGGTAATATTTGCAAAGTTTTGGGACAAGCTTGCAATATATCTAGTGAAGATTTATTTTTTATATTGTTAAAATTTAATAAATTGTTTCACAATTTAGATAAATCGGAATTCTTTTATAAAATCAATCGTTCATTAGAAGATTTACAACTGGAAGTGTTTATTCATATTACGAAACAAGGAATTAATTTAAATCAATTTTATAAAAAAGTTGTTTATAATTTTTTCAACAACTTTGTGAATTCATCGACTGTTTTGTTAAAAGTACTTGATTTTTTTGTTTTTGAAGGATTTGATTTTATCTTAAGATTAATAGTATGGGGGTTTGATAAAAACAAACTGACTATTTTACAAAAAAATAATAATGAATTAGTTGAATTTATATATTCAATTGAATTTTTCAACGATTTGTCGTATAATTTTGAAGAAATTCTGAGATTAAATCCAGAAATTATTAAATATGAAAATGAATTTCATTTAATTTATGCCAATTCACTAACTAACAATAATCATGAATTATGCAATTTACGAGAAATCAACGAAGAACTAAATCTTAAAATCAATCAATTAAATCATGATTTGTCCAATCTAGAAATTACTTTCAATGAAATCACTCAACAGAGTGACGAGTACAACCATCAATTAACTGAGGCCACAACCAAAAATAATCAACTATTAACTATTTGTGATCAATTGAAGCAACGCTATGAACAATTGAGTATGAAAGAAAACTTAAAAAATACAATCAAAGCAAATAAAGAATTTGCTAATCGAAATCAAGAATTAATTGCTCAAATTGATAGCTTAAAAGCTAGTATAGCTGAGAAATCTGCCAAAATTCCAGTGCCATCTAAAACCTAATATAATTTTTAATCATTCTATATAGTAAAATATATACATCATCATATTATTATCATGAAATACTCTCGATTTAATCTTTATTGGTGGTCAATCAATATCTTCAGATTTTCTTTTATAGAGCCATTTCGCATCCAAAATTTCTCTTTATCAAACTACACCAAAATGTCAGGTTTAAAGGAGATACAAGATTCACCCGATAGCAGAGGAGTGGGGATTGTCGGAGCAGGTTTGGTAGGATGTTTGACAGCACTTGCATTTGCTGCCAAAGGATTTTCGGTAACATTATTTGAATTACGTTCGGATCCAAGGTTGACTAGTGACCGAAAGGAGAAGAATTTACGATCAATCAATTTGGCGGTTAGTAATAGAGGGATTAGAGCCTTGAAATATGTCGACGAGGACATGGCTGATCGAGTTTTGGAACATATTATCCCCATGAAGGGAAGAATGATTCATGATATAACTGGGACAAAGCAAGAATCTCAATTATACGGATTATTTGGAGAATGTATACATTCAATAGATCGATCGTTTTTGAATGAATGCTTGTTAAATGAAATGAGGCATGCCGATATAAAAGTGTTGTATAATCATAAATTAATCAAAATTGAAAATTTATATGGTAAAGATTGTATTCCCAAAATGATTTTTTCTGATAGATCAGATAATAATTCAAAGAAAACATTTGAATTTGATTATATTATTGGTGCTGATGGATCTCATTCTCAATTTAGATATCAAATGCAAAAGACTATGAGAATGAACTTTAGTCAACAATATATTGATATGCAATATATAGAATTATATATTCCCCCATCATCTGATACTGAAAATAAATTTGCTATTGATGCTAATCATTTGCATATTTGGCCAAGACATAATTATATGTTGATTGCATTACCAAATCAAGATGGTTCATTTACTTCAACCTTTTTCAGTCCATGGTCAATCATTGAAAATATCACTAATGATATGGATTGGATTCAATTTTTCAAGGACAATTTTCCGGATGCTTTAGAATTAATAGGTGAATCAAGTTTGAAAGATGCATTTAACAATAATCCTCGTGGTTCATTGGTGCAAATAGATGCTTATCCTTATCATCATCCTAATGGAAGAGCGTTGATTATTGGTGATGCTGCTCATTCTATGGTTCCATTCTATGGTCAAGGAATGAATTGTGGATTTGAAGATGTGAGAGTATTATTTGAATTAATCGATAAACACGAAGGTAATGTTTCTGCTGCTTTTGCTAATTATTCTCAAGTCAGAAGATCAGATTTACAAGCTATTTGCAAATTAGCTCTTGATAATTATTATGAAATGTCGTCAAAAGTTATTAATCCATTATATTTATTAAGAAAAAAATTTGATTACTTTTTAGGAAAACATATCAATGGGAAATATTTCCAATGGTTACCTTTATACACCATGATATCATTTCGGGATGATATTTCATATTCCCAGGCAGTTCAAATAGAACAAAGACAACAAAAAATTCTTCGTTCTATACAATTAGGTACAATCACTACATTGTTAGCAATTGGCGCCATTAAAGCGGCAAACTACTGGAATAAATTTAAAGCTACATCTTGAGCCTGGCTAGGAACCGTTACCAATCATTAACTTCACTCCTATATCATTCATCATAAACTATTGTTGGTGAATTTGGTAGATTTTAAACAGGTCGTGTGGAGTTGCCAAAATGATTTTTTTTCTCTTCATCCAAATGGTAAAAAATTTACAATCACAGAAGATAACTTGGTTGGCAAATAGATCAAATTTGGATAAATATAATTGAAAATTCATGTATATAGAACAGTCTTATTAAAGAATCGTAATACAAACAATTAAGCAACTTTAAAAACTAACAATATCCGATTTAAACTAGAAAAAAACCAGGATAGAATTGCCATCAAGATATAAATTTCAAGATGTATAAAACTGCATTAACAAAACAAGCATTTTTGAGGTACAAGACGAATAACGGGTTGATAATAGCTCGTTCGTTACACCAATCCAAGTATCTTTATGATCAACCTCAGTCACCATTGAAAGTATTTTTAAATACGTTCAAAAATGAAGTTAAAAAATCGGCAGAATTAAAAGAGAATATTAAAGCTTTACAAGATGAATCAGGAAGAATTGCTGAAAATGAAGCATTCAAAAAAGCTAGAGAAGCATTTGAAAAAGCTCAAAAGGGAACTTCGGCTGCTGGAAAAATTGCTTCAAAAACTGCTCATGCAGTAGGAGATGTAGCTGTTAAAGCTTGGGATTCTCCTGTTGGAAAAGGAGTCAGAACCACGGTCAAAGTAACTACTGATGCTGCTGATAAAGCATTTGAACCAGTTAGAAAAACCCAAGTATATAAGGATGTTTCTGAAGTAATTGATGATGGATCATCAACTGCTTATGGAGGATTTTTAACTAAAGAGCAACGAGAAATTTTAAGAAAACGGGAAATTGAAAAAAAATTGAAATCAGGATGGAAAGGTCCAGTGGTTGAAAATGAAGATGCTGGTGGAGAAATTGTAACTACCAATATTAAATCAACTGGTCCATCAAGAAAAGAAAAATGGGAAGAATTTAAATTGAAATCTCCTGCTGGTCGTGGGTTTGTTTATTTACAAGAAAAATGGCAAGATAGTGAAAATGGATTAATTTCATTAATTAGAACAATTATTGAAAAAATTACCGGATTTTTCTCAGAAACTGAACAAGCTAAAGCTATCAAACAATTGAAATTAATGGATCCTTCATTTAAATTGGTTGATTTCCAAAGAACTTTAACTAATTATATTATTCCTGAAATTTTGGATGCTTATATAAAAAATGATGGAGCTGTATTAAAAGAATGGTTTAGTGAAGCTCCTTATAATGTATGGGAGGCTAATAATAAACAATTTATTCAGCAAGGATTATTTTCCGATGGGAAAATTTTAGATATCAGAGGAGTAGAAATTGTGACTTGTAAAATGTTACAACCTAATGATACTCCTGTTATTGTTGCTTCTTGTAGAGCCCAAGAAGTTAATTTATATAGAAAAGCTAAAACTAATGAAATTGCTGCTGGTACTGAAGATCATATTCAATTAAGTACTTATGCCATGGTTTTTTCAAGAATTCCAGAAGAATTTTCTAATCCAACTACTGAAGGTTGGAAAATTGTCGAATTTGCTCGTGGTGGTTCAAGACCTTTCCATTGATTGTATCAACGATTAATCCCCTTGTATATATCAATAAATCTACTTAAAAGTATGTATGATTGTCACCTTTATTGAAAATGTAACAATATACAGTACACGTATTCATTTTTTATTTTCCAACTTTAAAGATCAAAAGTTTGAAATTTATATCAATCACCCATAGATAGATATAGTAGATAAGCATATACAATGTCGGATACTATAGCTAGTAAAGAAGAAGCGGCTAAGATTTTTGATCGATTAAAGAAAGATAGTGCCAATCAAGTTTGTTTTGATTGTGCCAATAGAAATCCGACATGGACATCAATACCATTTGGGATTTTTTTATGTTTAGAATGTTCAGCAGTACATAGAAACTTGGGAGTTCATATTTCATTTGTTAAGTCATCAAATTTAGATGCTTGGCAAAGAATTCAATTAAGAAATTTCAAATTTGGTGGGAATCAAGCAGCAAAAGAATATTTCTTAAAGCATGGAGGTTCTCAATATATCAATAACAAGAGTAGTGGTATTGATGCAGTTGCCAAGTATAATTCACCGGTTGCTACCAAATATAAAGAAAAATTGAAACAAAAAGCTAATGAAGATGCTAAAAAACATCCTGATATCGTTACTTTAGATGACCCAAGTGATACTTTAACAATTTCTGAATCAACCAATAATTCAACCGATGATTTTTTTTCAAATTGGACTAAACCAATTAATTCAACCCCTTCACCTTTATCATCAAAACAAGGTACTCCAAATGCTTCAACTGATGACTTATCAATCAAAAAGAAAGCTACTGCTGCTCCAAGAACAATCACAACATCTTCAAGATTAAAGAGTAATTCTACTGCTAAAAAATCGATTTTATCATCAAAAGGTTCGGGACCAAAATCATCAAGATTAGCTTCTAAAAGAATTAATAAGACTGAAGAAGAAATTGATTTCGATGAAATTGAAAAGAAAGCATTGAAAGAAGCAGAAGAAGCAAAAGCATTAGGTTACAATCCTCAAGAAGAATCTACTTTCGTTGCTGCTTCTGTCAAATCTGCACCAATTAAAAAATCACCATCAGAAACTTCAAATAAAATTGAATCAGAAACTTTAAAAACTAAATCAACTCCAATTCAAGACACTACTCAAAAATTTCAAAAACTAGGGTTTGGTATGGTTCAAGGTTCAAATGAAGTTACTAGTGATTCTAAAAAACAGTATAAAGATGTTAAATATACTGGTGAAGTTAGTCAGAAATATGGAACTCAAAAAGCAATCTCATCTGATGAATACTTTGGTAGGGGACCACGATTCGATGAAGACGCTCGTAAAGAAGCCCAAGAAAAATTGCAAAACTTTAGTGGTGCTCAATCTATTTCTTCAGCATCGTATTTTGGTGAACCAGAAGTTCCAGGCGGTACCAGAGGTAATAGATCAAATTCAAATGGTATTAGCATTACTGATCTAGAATCAACTGCAAGAGAATTTGCTTCTAAATTTTCAGGTAATGCCAACCAAGATTTAGACGTTTTAAAGGATGCCTTAGAAGATGGAGCAACTAAATTAGGTTCATATTTGCGAGATTTCTTACGTTAGAATTATCAAAATTCATTTTTTCTTTTCCCATCATTTCATTTTGTAAATGGTAATTATATAGTTCTTACTAGGTTTAAGATGTAAATTATATCATATTTGAATAAATAATGTTTACAGTAGAAGAATTGCTAATTCTTTTGTAATCTACAAGTTTTTATCAACTGGCTTATTCAAATTTATGGTAAAGATAAGATTACATTTCAGCCATATTTTATTTGGCTAAATAACTCTCCAACTATAAAAGTTAAGATACATAAAATCTAACAAAAGTTACTCAGAATTTCAAGAAGTATAAGTATATAACATTTATTTTGAACGAGCTTCAATTTAAGTAATTAAGTACTAGAAGATAAATTTTTTAATTTAAGCCTAATTGAATTAGCGAACCCGATTTCGCCTATCACAGTGTGAAAAACTATTGTAGACAATAAAATAATAGTTCAAACAATGGGATTTCAACTAGAGTAACTAGCCACATGCATATCACGGGGAAACTTTTTTACAAAAGTTATCAAGCTTGTATGGTTCAAAAGTATCTGTGGTTCAAAATACTTGATAAGAACTATCAATACAATCAATACCAATTTTGTTATTTTTATTTGTTAGTTACAAGATATTAGTAAATACCTTCCCTGCTTTGGAACCAAACTTTCCAACTGTTTTATCCTAAGCTATCAAGTATCACTTATTATAGTAAATATTATCTAGTTAGAAGTTGTACCCTAATTTGGCTTGTGTCCACTCCAATCATTTTAGGAATATTGGTATTTCTGATATTCATATGGTTGAATAAAAATAACGATATTAATAATTGGTGCACAAGTGATTAAGGTATTATTGTTAGAACTTCTGTAGATTTAAAGGCAAATGCTTTTCATACTGATCATTTTAATCATAGTTAATTGTTGCTACAGTCAATTCCTGGGGGTGTGATGGATTTATGAGAAATGCTACTTCAAAAATGCCAGACAAGACACTTTAACGCCAATGGAAAGGTATTCTTCATTCTATCATTCAATGTATTAGTGCAACTTTTTTTACTTCGGCATTTACAAAGAAAATACTCTAACAAATAGAAATTCATGTTTTGGCATTCCCAAAATAAAAATTCAGTGTTAATACTAACCATACACATATTGCAAAATCATTTGATTTACAAAAAATAGTTGAATATAACCTCCTGCAATCAATCCCTTAATGGGGCTACTTGTTAATTTCTGATGTAGTAACACATTTTGGCTGCGAAAAAAATCCTTCCATAAATTTAAGAATTGAATTGAATACTAACTACTTGAAAGATTGAACATAGATCCATTATAATCGTAAACATAAACATTAATTAAATTAAATAAACTATTTATTCGACGTGTGCAGTCTCTGCTTTCTCTTCCCATTCTTTGTTAGCAATATGAGTTCGACGTATAACATGCAATTCTTCTAATTTTGGAATATCTTGTTTGAAGATGTTTCTTCTTATGTTATTGAGAAGTGCTTTTCCTTGATATTTGGCGTGGACAAATATTGGAACATCAAAAACTTCGTCCAATTCTTCTAAAGTATATTCTTTGGTTTCAATTAAGAAGAACAAAACCAAAAAGAATCCCACACAATTCCAAGCAGCATACCAACAGAAAGCACCAGTAATAGTGAATGCATTTCTTAATCTTGGCCATGTGAATGCTAAAATGAAATTGAAAAACCAACATGTAGACGTAGCCCATGACATACCTATATCACGAATGTATAATGGGAAACATTCCGCGGAATATGTGAATGGAACTGGACCCGCACCAGATGAATAGACACAAGCAAATAAATAAATACCCGTAATAATAACTCCAACTCTGGCTGCTTGATTTTCCTCTGGAACATAAAATCCAAACCCAGCCATGAATAAGAAAATCGCCATTAATGGGAATGTAATCAATAAAAGTGCTCTTCTTCCTAATTTATCAATAGTGAAAAAAGCAGGAAGAGCAAAAGTAAAATTAATCATACCAAAACCCCAAGACGAAAGCAAGGCATCAATTGTACTAAAACCAGATTCAATAAAAATTGATGATGAATAATAAGCAATGACATTAATTCCACAAAATTGTTGCATGAACATAACGATCCAACTACCAATAGTTGCGTTTCTGCATCTAGTAACGGTAAACATATCTTTAAATTTTTTGAAAATACTAGTATCATATTTACCTTCTTCAGCCATTAAAACGTATTGATAAAAGCAATCACGGGCGGCCATAATTTTATCCCGACGTAATCTAACTAAAGAATCAAAACAATCAGAATGTCTATTTTTACCCATTAACCATCTAGGAGATTCGGGAACAAAAGGAATTTGAGTTAAAACAATTAAAGCAGGAATACTAGCAGAACCCAACATCAATCTCCAATTCAAACCAGTTTCAATACCATGATTAGGAACGTAGTAAAAAGCTAAAGAAGCGACATAACCAAACATAATACCTACAGCTGTCCAAAATTGCCACATCATAACTAACGACCCCCTAATTGTATGAGGAGAACATTCGGCAGCATAAGTTGGAGCAGTAGCAGATTTAATACCAATACCAATACCCAAGAAGAACCGAGAAATAAATAAATGCCACCAATTATTGGTAACAGCATTCCAAATCACACAAACAAAAGAAATAGTATTACACCAAAATAAAGTCCATTTTCTACCTAACTTATGATTAACAAAATCATTACCCCAACAAGCAATTGAGCAACATAAATAAGGAGCTCCATTAATTAATCCTTCGATTAAATCGGAATTTTTCAATTTATCAACTCCAAACGCTTTTGGATAAAATAAGGTAGCACCATTAATAACTGATTCATCCATACCTTGAACCACAGCTGACATTGAACCTAAAGCAATTACTGCAAACAAAGTTTTTGGAAAATTATATTTTTTAGTTTCTTCCAAAGTTAACTCATGTTTTTCTGATTCAGTTAAGAATGGCATATTCATATATTGAAAAGGATGTCTTGCTAATGCGGCACCCCGTCTGAACAAATCCTCATCCAACCCATGTTTTCTAGCATAAAGAGCTCCCATATTCATTACTTGATCTTCAGTGTAATCGGCCAAGACGTTATCGACTGCCCCACCTCCAGCAGCAGTTCTGGAAATAACTGATTCAACATCAGAATTACCATGTTTTGTTAATGAATTAGACCGGGAAGAATTGCTACCATCAAATATACCAGTTGTTGGCTTTTCATTCATTTGTTTATCTGACTCCATATTGAACGGTTAATAAGTAAAAAACCCCATTACAATTGGAAGCAATAGTATATTTATATGGATGGGTGCTGCAAATGCCAAAAAATATTTTACATTGAGTGTAAGTGACACAAAACCCAGTTTTTTATTTTGTTTGGGATTTCACCGTCCTAAATTGTTACAAATGACGTAATCCTACATAATGCATATATATTTACTGTTGTTGTTAGTTATTTTGACCCCCACCACTTATTATATTACTCAATATGTAGGTTAAAATACTTTATAATGATATAAAGGTATATAATAAACTAAGTTGATATTAATGATTTTCATCTTTTTGAGTAAATTAATTCTTTATTTTTGTTATCTTGATTTTGATTCATTAGAACTTGGTAGGAAAAAAAAAAAAAAAGACTCCCCCACCAAAATCAAAAAAGGCTTTTCTAAAAATAAAATACTTCAGCAACACTTAAGCAGCAATAAACTTGACTTTGATTTTTGTATTTTTATTTTTCATTGTTTTAGGTTTCTGAAATCAACAATTAAATTAATCGTACGATTGATGATTGTTGGTTTTTCCTCCACTAATCATTATTGTTTTAACTGTTGGTGTTATTGTGTTGTGTTGTTGTACAATAACTTATGATCTAACCTGTAAAAACTCCTGCTCCGGTATATAATATGTTCTTCCGATATTTGACCAGTTTAATCCACTCCCACATAATGCATACGGCTTTTACAGTTTCCAGCGATTTCTTCCAGTCATCTTGTGTAGTTCCGGTTCAATTTTGGTTGCTGTCACTAAAAAATTACCTCAAACCACTATCACCTAAAACGATGTTTCACCGATAATCTTGTAGTTTTATATTATAAACTCAACATAAATACCAAGTCTAAAATCGTAAAAAATACATACTAGATTTTACATATACTATGTACCTCATACTCCATATTAAATTCTACATAATACTTTATCAGCGGGGAAAAGAAATAGTGTTTAATATCATTTCATTAATTGATTAATCATGGTTAATTTGATAAACCATCTAATGAAAAAAATAGATAAGTATTTTTATTTTTATTGAAAAATGCATGATTATGTGGATGTTTATGTGGGTGTTTTCTTGTTTGTTTTTAATGTAAAATCTTGTCTTGATTGAATTTTCTGATCTAGATATTTCATCTAGTCTCATGCATACTTACCACTAATGCCCAGATGTACCCCAGACTCCAATAAAAACAACTGGAGACAGTGCTCATGTATTCAACTTTTACTAATGTCACGAAAAGAACGAGAATCTAAACCTAAAAACTAACTAACATGTCAAATAAACTCTTTACTTGTACTGTTTCACAATACCTGTTAATCAATGATATCGTGTGAATGTTATCTCTTACAACAAATTATGTGCTCAAAACTATACTTTCCACAAAATTCGCTCAATGAACAATTTGGCCTCAACAAACATTCCATTTCATTGCAAAAAACTAAAATATATAGTATACTTAGAATTGAAATACAATGTTGTAAGCAAAATAATCATCAAAATCTACTAAATATAACCAAATCCTAATAAACTACTATAAGGTAAAATAGTTTCAATTTCAAAGTAGTGTGGCTATTTATAATTACATAGACACCCACTGTTGTAGAGATGTGGTTTACTATTTTATAGGTTTGCAATTGAAACAAGGTCATAACTTGAATCTGGTTGGAAATTAATACTAAAGCTTGAAGAGATCAACTTTGCAAAGATATAACTGTTGTTGTTGTATTCTGAGATCATAAATAAGTCAATTTAGTAAGCCTTGTTTTTGTTTTGTTACGTTGCATTTTTGTAAAGGAAAATTAATTTTTCAATTTCATTTTGAACAAGCAATGGCCACAAACCAGGGCAAAAGTACGTGACGAACAAGAGTACAAGTAGACAATTACTTCTTAATATAGATTATATGATACTTACCACAATTTATCGGTTCGATTTTAAGGTTAGTTATTTAATAATATTCCCTTACCGGTCAAGTCCGGTTCATGTCAATAAATTCTCCAGAATTTGAAGTTTTTCAATTTTTGCTGGTTAACTTTTTTCTTAATCAGGTAAGAGTTACGTCATTTTTCTCGAAGTTGCTAAAAAAGTCATTGAACTTTTAACTGGGAGTAAATTTATAATAACAAATTCATTTCAAGTTCTACAGTATTACAATATTCATTATAATAATTAGGTAATTTTGATAATATGTAAAATTGCTTCTGTATATTAATAGAGGTACAAATTATATAGGCTGTAAATTTCAGTATCATACTTATATATCCATACATATATTTATGAGTATTTATTGTTTGAATGTATCTAAAAATAATATCCCTATGAGAAACTTCAGGATAGCAACCAGTGCCTTTCATAAAATTTTAGTAGAAATATTTGCTAAGCAATGTGGGACAATACAACGGATTTAAAAAATCTGGATTATTTAGCAACCTGCAATAATTTCATGGTTTCATAATTTGTCAAGTTTTGGTTGCAAGTTTACCTTAGTTAATCAAAAACCAATTTAATAATTTTTTCAAGTTTTTCACTCATGATTCTACGTAAACAATAAATATTTCAAGTGTTTCACTTCCACATAACCAATTCAATAAATATTTCAAGTGTTTCACTTATGATTCTACATAATTTATTTATATAAGAGTATACCAAAATCCTAGTAGTCGTAATAGTAATAGAATTACACTCGTAGGTTTGAGCAATCCATGGGGTTTCGTATTAGTTTTTAACAGCCGAAGTGCAAATGGCACTTGCATTTCAGGTTGTTACCGATTATTGAATTCGGGTTATTGCTGGGTGTTTTCAAGCATCATCGATTGCTACAAACTTACATAAGTAATAACCGAACCGATTGACGAGATGACACCTAAAGCCGAAATAATATTACAAGTATAGTATAAATCATACACCCAATGCGAATATAACAAACTCAAACAAAACAACTTGAAGAAGCCGATAGAAAATTATAAACAAAAATAACAGTTCAAAGAAAAGATCAACTTAAAAAAATTAAGCTAGACAAACCATGTAAACAAAACATAATTAAAGAAAAATTAAATCAAACAACATGTAAATTAAACAACACGTAAATCAAACAATAAGTAACTCAAACAATAAGTAACTCAAACAATACGTAACTCAAACAATATAAAGATTGCAAAAGATATTGATATTTATTACAGTTAACTTATCACAATTGAGTTTGTTTTAATAACTTTATAATTTCTTTACTATCTTTCTTTGTAGGTTAGTGTGTTTGTTAAAGTGTTTTCAAATTTTAATATTTATTTTATCTGAATCAAATACTAATTATATCTTTCAGAAGTTAGCCTGGCTAGCTCAATGGCTAGAGCGTTTGACTTTTAAGAGTCACCAAAAGCGCACTTAAAAGGTATCAAAAGGCTGCGGGTTCGACCCCCGCGTCGGGCTTTCTTTTTTACTTAATAAAATTTTCCGGTTTGTAATTTTTTTTTTTTTTTTTTACCCAACGACTTGTGTGGGGATTGAGGTTGATAACGCGGTACCAATACCAGTAGCCGGCCAGAACCCAAAAGATAACGGGCCGCGGAACCACTAACACCTTACAAACATTTTTATCATCAAATATTTCTAACAATTGACAATTACATTGGAAAACTTGATTGATTTTTGATTTCTACTTCTTCTTGTTCTTCTTGTTCTTATTCTTATTCTTCTTCTTGATATTGTCAAAATTAATTAAATGACGACAAGTTTAAAGACATTAAATTTACAATATTTACGGTACCTTGCCAAATATCCATTGTTGACCAAATCAGTCACTGCTGGGTTATTAAGTGGATTAAATGAGATAATTGCTAGTTTGTATACTGGAGATGTTGAAACCATTGATATTTGTGGAATTAAAGTCCGGAAATTGTTAACTAGTAAAACTATTGGATTGATTATTTATGGATTTTGTATTTCAACTCCAATAGCTCATTACTTATATTCGATTATAAATCGAATTTTCATTCCTCCTTTATCAAACAAAGGAAAACTTTTACAAATTTTAACTAGTTTGTCAACAGTAACTCCTTCAATTGCTGCTGCATACGCTGGTTGGATAGGTTTGTTAAACGCATATCACCCTAATCCCAAAAATGATTTAGCAACTGAAATCAAACAAATTTGGACCATTTTCACTGGGAGTGTTGCCAAAAATTTCAAACCAATTGTGAAAACTTCATTATTTGTTACCTCGATTTCTTTGGTTGTAGCTCAAAAATATGTTGCTCCTGAATTGTGGGTGGTTTTCTTTGCTTTGGTTTCGTTTTTTGTGGGTACTTTTTTGAATATTAAAGTTAAACAAAAACAATTAAAACAAAAGAAAGAATAGAATTGACCAAAAAAAAAATTACAAATTGAAACCAAACAAAAAATAGAAATTATTTAAAACCCCAATCAAAGTTACAATTGAACCAAAAGACACCAATTGATACAATTTAAGGTATAATTGATATAAAAATAAAAAATAAGTTCTATAGTCAATATAAAAATTTATTATTAGTGCCAATTAATATGAAGAAATAGTTACAGGAAATACTTATACAATAACTCTAGTTGAACTCTTGTAAACAAGAGATTCATACCTGCTGTAAATACTATGATCCTTGATTATCCAGTTACTTAAAAATTGTTATACTGTAAATGTCTCCGAGTTTGGATGGGTATTACTAAATAAAGTGGAGAACACCTAAATCAAGTGATGAATGAATACAAAAATTTTATTGGTAAATAGATAGTGTAAGTTATGGTTGTAAAATATTTAGTTATGTTTAAGTAAGATGATGTCTAGTTTACGTTTTGTTCATGTTTTATAAGTGTTGGTTACTCTATTGTCTTGTATGTCGGTTTTTGTAAGCAAATGCCGAATGTAAACCTAAGGAAATTTATTAAAACTATACCCGTAACCAATTATGATTTTTTCGGTAACTAGATCATTAATTAATCCATTACGTATTAACAGTTATAGAATGATTACTTCGCATGCCGTTATCTATACTCAACATGGTGAACCTAAAGATGTTTTGAAAACTCATCAATATACAATTGATGAAACTAATTTACAACCTGATGAAGTAGTGGTGAAAACATTGGGGTCACCAATCAATCCTTCAGATATTAATCAAATTCAGGGAGTTTATCCATCCAAACCGGAAAAAACTCGTGAATTGAATACTGATGAACCAGCAGCTGTTTGTGGTAACGAAGGGTTATTTGAAATTGTTCATAAAGGTTCCAATGTAAGTAATTTCGAGATTGGTGATTGGGTGGTCCCAACCAATGTTAATTTTGGAACTTGGAGAACTTTTGCCAAATCAACAAATGATAAATTTACCAAAATTCCTAATCCAAGTCAATCTAAGAAAAATGGCAAAAAAAATGGGTTAACTATTAATCAAGCTGCTACTATATCAGTCAATCCTCCAACCGCATTATTGATGTTAACTCATTATGTCAAATTGCAACCTGGTAAAGATTGGTTTATTCAAAATGGAGGTAACTCTGCTGTTGGACAATATGCTATTCAAATGGGGAAAATTTTAGGATTTAATTCGATTTCTGTGGTTAGAAATAGAGATAATTTACAAGAATTAGTTGATAAATTGAAAGCTTTAGGAGCAAATCAAGTTATAACTGAAGAAGATAATAATTCTCGGGAATTTAGTTCAAATATTAAAAAATGGCAACAAGAAACTAATGGTGAAATTAAATTAGCTTTAAATTGTGTTGGTGGGAAAAATTCAACTGGTATTGCTAGAAAATTGGCAACTAATGGGTTAATGTTAACTTATGGTGGTATGTCCATGCAACCAGTTATGATCCCTACATCATTACATATTTTTAAAAATATTACTAGTTCCGGATTTTGGGTTACTGCATTATTGAACTCAAATCCCGATTTGAAACAAAAAACTTTAAATCAATTGGTCGAATGGTATGAAGATGAATTATTGATTGATGCTCCTTCAGTTCAAACAAAATTTGATCAATCAACTGATTTGAGTAAAGTATTCATTGATGCAATTGCAAACTCAAAACAAGGTAAACAATTAATTACCTACTAATGATATTTTCATCTAATCGCTATATGAACTTTCAGATAAATCGTAAAACTCACTGAGTCTATTATTTCTTTCATTGATAATGGGATCATTGTAGTTATCATACATACTTGAAAAATGTAAACGGTTTCAACCGGCTTATTATCGTCAGTGCGCCGTTAACGCTCACGGAAATTTCCGGTTTTTTTCATATCTAATTTATTTTTTTTTTTTTTTTTGGGGATTTGTAGTTGATAATATTAATTCAAATTATATACTTAATAGTAAATTAACCGCCAAATATAAATCTGGGTTATTAATTGTAAAATTGCGCTTATTTTCCCTTTGGTACTGAGAATTTTTATTTTTGGCGTAGGTGAAAAATTTCTTGATAACGGTTGTACAAAAAAGACCGATGTCTTATCTTTTATCAAATTTATAAATTGTGAAAAATTATGTATATTTTGTAATATGTCTTTTGCTATAACTTCTGAAAACGTATTAATCGACAATGAATTAATCGAAGCTACAATTATTTATTCGAATGAATCGGGAAAAATTCTTGAAATTATCAAACATCGATGCCATCACCATGATGAGGTATTGAAAGTTTTTGCAGTAACTTCATTTAAAGATGTAAGTCCTTATATAGTGATGCCTGGGTTAGTTGATTCTCATGTTCATCTTAATGAGCCAGGTAGAACTGAATGGGAAGGATTTGTCACTGGAACTCAAGCTGCTGCTTCTGGTGGAGTTACAACAGTTATTGATATGCCATTAAATGCTATACCACCAACTACAACCGTGGAAAACTTCTTAATCAAGATCGATGCTGCAAAAAACAAATGTTGGGTTAATGTTGGTTTTTGGGGTGGTATAATACCAAATAATTTACAAGATTTAAAACCATTAATCTCTATGGGAGTTCGGGGATTTAAAAGTTTTTTATGTGAATCAGGAGTTGAAGAATTTCCTGCCATAACTCCAAGTCATATTTTAAACGTAATGAAGCATTTACAATCTGAGAAAACATTATTAATGTTTCATGCTGAAATGGAGCCACCTCAATCTCATTCTCCAGTATCATTATGTAAAGATTCCGAAAATATTGATCAACAATACAAATCTATTGATCCTACTGCATATTCATCATATCTTGCTTCGAGACCTGATTCTTTTGAATTAACTGCTATAGCAAAAATTATTGCTTGTTCCCAAAAATATCCAACAATTCCTTTACATATAGTTCATTTAGCTACTCATCAAGCAATTCCCATGTTAATTGAAGCCAAAAAAAAGGGTTTACCAATAACTGCCGAAACTTGTTTCCATTATTTATCATTGTACGCTGAAAATATTTCATCTGGTTCAACTCATTTTAAATGTTGCCCTCCCATTAGAACTGATGAAAATAGAAAATTATTATGGGACGCTTTAAGACAAGATGTCATAACCACAGTTGTATCTGATCATTCACCTTGTACTCCTGAGTTGAAAGGATTAGAAAGAGGAGATTTTTTTGAAGCTTGGGGAGGAATTTCATCTGTTGGTTTAGGATTATCAATTTTATTCACCCAAGGACAAAAATTAACTCCGAAAATTTCAATTCAAGAAATTAATAAATGGTGTTCGAGAAATACTGCACAACAAGTTGGTTTGGAACACTGTAAAGGACAATTAAAAGTAGGTTATGATGCTGATATTGTAGTATTTGATCCTAATTCGACTTTTGTATTAAAGAAAGATGAATTATACTTTAAAAATAAGTTAACTGTATATGAAGGGATGGAATTTAATGGGAAAATTATTGAAACAATTGTTGGTGGTAATTCAGTTTTTAATAGTAACACTGGTTTTTCAAAAAATGCATTAGGAAAATTAATATTAGATCCTCGTAAATAGAAGTTTTATACCATTAAAATCTCAAACCTAATATACCACATTTTTGAATTGCTTGCGACTGTGCGAATTTATTAAAGTATTGATTCTAATAGTAATAAATTGTTGTATCATCTAATCCAATACCCAGTATTATATACCTGAAAAATTAAATGGACAATACTATCCACACCAACAATCCAGCTATGGCTACATCTCCATACAAATTTCAGTAAACAAGTGATCACAATGACAAAAGCTAAAAATTTCTGACAATGGCTGACAATGCTGAGACAATAGATGATGTTTTTTTATCACATTCATGGAAACCAACAGAGATGAAACAGAGTCTTGGTTCGTACTTGTAAGTGTAAGTTAATCTTCTAATAAAGTCAGCTTTCTGAAAACAATTGCGTAGACTCTGTTTGTTTTTACCGATAATACCAACATAGAAAGTATCGTAAATTCATATACCAATAGAGTTGCCAGAAAGTTTTTTTATTGTTTTTTAATTTTTTTTTTTCATGATTAGCAAAAATCAGTGTGTATAAACTCAATATTCTTTGTAGTAAAGGGTCTACTTTTCAACTGATCATAGAGTCGTACTTGCTGTTCAATTTTTAATTTTAATGTAGCTTAAAATTCAACTCGAACTACCTTATCTTTCCCTCCATCATTAAAATGTTTTACTTAAAGAAGGTTGTGCCATATAGAGCATGGAGAATAGTCAAACAACTCACATTAAACAGCTATAATCTACTTAGTAAAACGACCTCTTCAACCCATGCTTGCTTGCATTCATAGAAACTACAATGTTTTACTTAGAGTTACATTCTTATCTAGCCGCATACAAATGGCTACAAACACATTTTCTCAGAAAACACAAATCAAAGGCTGAACACAGAAAAACACAATTATGACAGTTCAACCACTAGTAACTTACTTACTAGATCTCTATCTAGATGTAAGTCTCAATCATCTTTCAAATCTCTAGGATATAAAAGTTTCTGGTAAATCTTTAAGAGCTATAAATTTGTTAATGGAAAACCCACGTGTGATACTCTCAATTGTCTGCAGGACAATCAATTTGTAGAAATGATAAATTGGCTCTTTACAATGATGATAGATAAATAATATAAAGAAACATTGACAAATGTCATCAACAAACAAACGAATTGCGTTACCAGCTAGAGTGGAGCCTAAAGTATTTTTCGCTAATGAAAGAACTTTCCTTTCTTGGTTGAATTTCACAGTTATTTTAGGTTCTTTAGGGGTTGGTTTATTAAATTTTGGTGATTCTATTGGTAGAATATCTGCTGGGTTATTCACATTTATTGCTATGCTTACCATGGTATATGCATTGATCACTTATCATTGGAGAGCTAAAGCTATTAGATTGAGAGGTTCAGGTCCTTATGATGACCGATTTGGTCCAACTATGTTATGTATTTTCTTACTAGTAGCTGTGGTCGTCAATTTCGTGTTGAGAATAAGAGGTTAGTTGATATGGATTACCTTAGAATGTATTGGGTGTCTGGTACTCAAAGTTTATATTATATAATAAAGAATGCATGATAAACACTATCTTAAAAACAAATAAATCATGATAAACACTAACCTACAAACATTTAAATCTTGAACACTACATATTTTTAAACCAATGATTATGATAAACACTATCATATGTTAAAAAACCCATAATTCGACAATATTTTGACATATACTGGTTTACTCATAATCTGGTTTTTACAATATTTTAGCATAAACTAGTTTACTCATAATCTGGTTTTTACAATATCTCGACAACATTTATCCACAAACTGGTTTACTTGCCGTTTTTATAGTATCAATGTAGTTGCACACCTATTGGAAATTGTTTGAAACCAAGTAATTGCTTTACAATTGCAAAATTAAAAAGCAAATATAAACCGAAAACTATATTAATTGGGTTCACTTATACTAACTTTGTTCAGACTATTCTTTTTGTTAGATTTCTTAATTTTGTTTCTTTGTTTGTTTACCTCCTACGGTGACCAGTATGATGGTTGATTCAATGGAAGTAGTTTCATCATTGTTTCAATCTATGCCAATTGTTTTCATACTGTTAGTTTAGTCGTAATATTTACGTTTCATATCACGATATCTGGTTAAGAAATACAAGGCTTCCAATTCTTTCACAATATAATCACCTTTATCTAATGCTACTTGCAAATCTTGTTCATTATTGATGGTTGTACTTAAAAATGCCAATTTTAACTTATTCTGAAATTTTTTATAACCGCCTGATTGAATTGGATAGTCCTTTCCCATAAAGAGCAAAGTCCGGTACAATGCCCTAACTCTAGGATCCATTCAGTGTAGTGAATTTCTAATCTCTATCTGTTTGTTAGTACTTAAAGGGAATCCTGTATAAAACCAGACCGTTTTCAAGCCAACATTCAACCAGATTAATTGGGGATGAAACTGGTTGGATAACAATAATGACCACTAGTAGCAAGCCTAGTAAGATCATAGCGGTTTTTTTGGTACAGTTTGATATAAGAAAAGGTTATGAATTGATTTGGTCAAAATCTTCAATTAAAAATTTTGATTTTACTGGTTTAGAATATAAAGTATTACCACTGGGGGTTCATGAATCCGAGAAATCTACGATTTTGATCAGTCATTTGAATGAAGACGACAAATTGTATTATGGTATAAGCCGGTTCATCCTGCGAATAGACGGAGACAGTTCTGATCGTAGTAACATTCATATGTTTTCTCTAGGAATATTGTGTGATCCAGGTCAACAGTCGTGGAAACCAAATGAGTTTATAAATTGTGGATGGGAATATGTGGATATACTTGATGATAAATTGGAACAATATCTAACTAGGAAAGATTATCAAGATTATCAAATTTTTGAAAATATACTATCATCACAACTATTACCATCGAATTTTTCACCCGATTTGTCTAATCATTTGATAACAAAACTACCTAAATTGTTGGAAATGTTTGGCCCTTTGATTTTCCCCATATTCAAGCAAAGTTTATTAAGAAAAAATATCTTAATTTTTAACAGCAATAACAATGATAGTAACAAAGCTTATCACATTGACAGAAATTCTACCATTGATCATAATAATCTAGATGAAAATCATAATCTCAAGAAATCTAGTGAAAATTATGATTCATATTACACTATTGAATCATTCAGTTATTTGATATCATTAATCTCAATAATTCCTAATGATATCAACCATATTGATGGCAACTATTACAGTCAACCTTTATACAATGTCGGACTAAATGATGGTAAACTATTTCAGGATTATCCTGGGTATGTTGCTAGCACAAATGATGATATTCTAATGTATCAAACTGAAAAATACGATTTAGGTATTTTGATAAATAATCACGAAAACAATCCTCAAATTAAATTTGATTTATCGGATAAAAATCAGGATCCGATTCTAGCTAACTTAAAAGATTATAATAAGTTAAAATATTTAGTTCGAAATTTCGAACATCAATCTAAATTACCAATCAGTGATGATTTGAGATCCATTCATAGTTGTATGAGTAATTATGATGGTAGTAATACTATTGCTACAACAACAACCGATTTTTTAACAACAAATGAACCTCAATGGTGGTTAGAAACTGCTACTTATCCCATGTCATGGCGAGAATTTATATGGTCAGCATTTTCATGGTTTGCAAGCGCAGGATCAGAAATTCAACAATCAAAAGATACTCATGATATATGTATTCAATCTCCCAAAAATATTGAGTTTATTCAATTAATACATATAATTGGTTATTTTCATAATTTAACTCGAAAATGGTTTGAATTGATAAACTCAATAATTCTGGAAGAAATTGAACAAGTTGGTCGTTCTTCAGATCAATTGTTAACTAAGTATACTATAGAATTATCTTATCAAGATATCATAGACATGGATTTAGATCCATACGATGAAAATGATTTACAATTTGTTCGAGAATTCATTCTTCTTTACTGGGGAAACTCGGTCGATGAAGTGGAAATAGGTTTAGGTATCGCAAATATATGTTGTTAGACTTTAATACACGTTTTATGATCTCACTTATGCCTCTATTTCATTTTCAATTTTGGTAAACTAAAAGGCTGAATTTTTTGGTTGAGACACCTCCAAAGGAGGAACAACAAATTTGGTCAACGATTTTAAAACAACCAGAACTAAATATAAATTATTTGGTAATACATCGGATTAAGAGGTTAATCAATTGATATCTGGGTCTCGATTGATTGTAGGTGTATTGACTCAATATATAAAATTAAAAAAATCGAAAAAGATCAACTACCAAAATAGGTAAATCTTGAATCAAATTTACTAAAGACAGCTAGTTAAATAGTCTTTAAGGAAGTTCGGGTTTGAGGTAGGTTGATAAGAAGATATTGACATACTCTGATATATTCTTCTTGATCGTTTTGTTTTGAGTGTATGTATGCCAGGATCATTCGCCTTCGGTTGAACTACTACTATATTTAATAAAGTGAAACATGGTTGAGTCTGGTTGAATATGGTTCAATTAGGTTCAATTAGGTTCAATTAAGTTCAATTAGGTTAAATTGTTCAATCAAGTTTGAAAATTGATTGGGGGATAATTAACTAACTTTTTAGCATTGTTTTCTTGTAAGTAATTCGTGGGGAAAGGCGTTTAATAGAATTTTACTATAGTAATTATAAATAAAAAAAAAAATTCTTTCGGTTTTCAATGAAAAGTACTAATAATCGTTCAAACGTTCAAAAGAATGGTCATCGTCGTACTAATTCCAAGTACAACTCCAATAATGATAACAAATTCGTGTCATTAGTTTCCAAATCTATTGGATCAAAAGCTATTATCACAACGAACAATGATAAATTTCAAGGTATGTTAGCATCATTTAATCCTGAATCTTTTGTTGTATCCAAGCCATCGTCATTGAAACGTTCAGATGATTTACCATCTAAACTTACTATTAATTTTAAGGATTTAATTGATATTTATTTGGATGAATCTAACAATTCATCATCCTTCAAAACTGATGCTGCTATCTCACATGGTCAATACAAAGAACGTGAATTACAAAGATGGGTCCCTGATGAATCTGATTTGAATAATCCTGTTTTAAATTTAAATGATGATTCTCATTCAAATCATCAGGGTTGGGATCAATTTAAAGTTAATGAAGTTAAATTTGGAATAGAGTCAACTTTTGATGAACATTTATATACTACAAGAATTGATACTTCTGCTGCTGATTATTTAGAAAAAGTTAGAAAAGCTGAAAAGATAGCTCAAGAAATTGAGAAATCATCTACAACTGATGCTCATATCTTGGAAGAGAGAGGAGTCATTGTTGATGATAGTGGTATTGATGAAGAAGATAAATATTCTGGTGTTGATAGAAGAGGGGATGATATCATGGCTGCTTTGAGAAGTACTAATATTTCTGATAAAAATTTAAATCTTCAAAGTCAACAGCAATCACAACAACAAAGGAATGATCCAAATGCTACCTCTGTTAAACCTACTCCAGGAAAATATTCTACTCCTAGGCAAAGAGCAGTAGAATATCATAATGACCCTGCAATTGTTTCAAGTTCTGCAACTAAGAAAGAACAACAGCAACAACAACAACAACAAAGAGAACAATATGAACAGCAAGATCATCAGCTGAAGTCGGTTTCACAACCACCAAATTTACCTCAGTCTTCTTCCCAGACTGCACCATCACCAAATGCGGTTAAATCTTCAAAGCCAGATTCAATTCCTCCTAAACCTCCAGTCACTCAACAACAGCATAATGAATCTTTTAGATTGAATGCTCGCAGTGAAATCAACTCCTTACGGGAATTCAGTGCAAACTTCAAAATACCCCACAAAATTCCCACTGATTTATTGCCTATCTTAGCTAAAGATAAAATGAAACAAGATGAAATTTTAAAGAAGCAAACCGAGCAACCGCCTTTTTCTACTTCTCAGCAACAACCACATCAATCTCAACAACAAACACCTTCACAAGATCAACCTAAAAAGAAATTTGATGCTTCAAAACCAGCATTTAAATTGAATCCAAAAGCTGCTGCTTTTACCCCCGGTAAACTCAAATCACCACAGCCACCAAAAGCTAATTATCATAGATCACCGAATAATCCTTCACCAAGTATGTTGAATTCAAGACCTTATTCTAGTGGGATTTCTAATGGTGGTTCAAGCGCAGGTAGTACTCCAAAGAGGCATCATCAAATATCCCCAGCCGACTTTTTTGGTGGAGCTAATAGAATTCCTACAAAAGCAAGTCAAGAAGAAAAAATTAAAGAGTTCAATAAATCTTTTAATTTTTTCACTACTACTAAAAATAAGTTTGCTAATTCTAAAACTCCAATTGTTTACGAAAAAGCATTTCAAACTCCACCAACTTGGACGTCAAATATAGATGAATCATGCGATCAGTTGTTTTCACCAGTTAATTCTGTAAATAGAAGTGGAGCAATGGGCATGGCTACTTCGCCATTTGTTCCTGGAGCAATGATGAATACCGGCCAACCAGTTCCAAATCTTCCAGTTGGATATCCAAATCCAAGTGGTTCCAATTATGCATTATCGCCACCACAACAACAGCAAGCAGCTGTCATGGCTGCTCATTATCAACAACAACAATTCCAAGCTGCTATGTTATATCAACAACAACAATTTCAAGGGGTACCGCCAGGACAACCTCCAATGCCAATGTATGGTGGAGAACCATTATTCATGCCTCCAGGAGCGTTTATGCCACCACCACAAGGATTTGTCGGAAGTCCAGTCAATGGTAATATGATGAATCAAGGTGGTTATAATAACAATAGTAATTATAATAACCATCATAATGGAGCAAGAAGATATAATAATAGTCACCATAATCAAACATCTTCAAAGAGAGGTGGTCATAATTAATAAATTATGTAAAAGAACAATTCAAAAACTGTTACGGTTGATACATAGGATCAATTGAATTACAAAAAATTCACTAATACAACTAGGACATTATTTACCATTAATCGAATAGGATGTTTTAAGTCAATCAAAAGCTATCGGATACTGATAAACATCATATATCACAGCATGAATAGGTATAATTATAACTCAAAACCTCTCCTTCTAGAGCATTGATTGCGAGTTGTATAGCTTTAGTCAGAAACTGTCGCTAACGAGCTTTGAGTTAAATTTGAAGCTTGTCACAACTTTATAGTTATTATTTTATAGCAGCAATTTATATCTACGACTCTATAACAACTCCAACTATAACTCCATTTACAATTATATAGTCTTCTTTAATTAATGTATTTTTAGTATAAGAGACGAAATGGTTTATACACGACACCCTGATTTGAGGCTAAATTGAACCACCAAGTTGTTAGACAACAATCATGAATGATATAGCGTTATCAAGGATAGATAACCTCATCAAGGTTGAAGATGATCTATCGAAGCTAGCAAGTCTTCGGCAACAGTTTGCTAAAGAAAAATCGTCTCTTGAACGGCAATTAGCTATTGCAACTCAGCAACAAACCGATTTAATCATGTCAAATTTATCAAAATTGAACGAAGCTGTACTAAGATTGAATGATATCAAAGGGAATATCAATAAGGTGAATAATGCCTATGAAGATTCAATTACCAATGTTAAAGATTATGAAACGATTCAAAAGATGACATCACTTAATCAATTCTTGAATCAAGTTAGTTTCATTTATCAAGATATTAAAAACTTTAGACAATATCTTGATGAATTAAATGTGGAAATATCTCAAGAATTACAAATCATTCAAGAAGATATCTCTTATCCTTTGAATAATATCTTTGATATCCATTTTAAAGTCACTCAAGTAAGAAATTTTGCTGACTATCTTGAATTAGATTCAGGATTATCTGATGATTTAAGATCAATTGTTTATAAAATTGTTGCTCCATTGAGGAAAACGGTTGGATTGTACAATGATTTAATTACCGAAATCATCATTAGTGTCACTGAATCAGCCAGAGATGGAAATTTAGAATTAGTGTATAAACTTATCACAATCATTGAATATGAAGCTAATGAAGACTTGAAATTAGACTTGGTTACGTGTTTAAATTTATCAAATAATGACATAAAATCGTTAAATTATAAAAAATTTCGAAACCGAAAACGTAATCATAAAAAATTATTTTATGATAAATTGAAAGAAGGTTTGGATGATACTTTTCTCAAATGCCTTGATCATTTTCGGCAAGACAAAATGTTAGTATTTGATAATTTGCAATGGTTAGAAGACGAATTAGTATTTGTTCATCAACAATTAAACCCTTTATTCCCTGAGAATTGGCAAATTTCATCATTTATTCAAGATGTATATTATGATAATCTTCATAAATTTACTATGGATATTATAAACTCTGATCCTCCTGCTGAAGATTTAATGAAAATTCTAAGCTATGATTCTCATTATAATAAATTCATTAGTGGTTTACAAAATTTATCATCGAGTGGTGATAGAAAATCGATAGTTAAAAAGGAGCAACGATCAATTATTGGTACTGAATTGAAAGATTTAGTATTGGATGATTATATGAAAGTAATCATTCTTCGTAATGATGAATGGAATAAAACTTTAATCGAACAGGAATCTCAAACTTTTATCAATCGAGAATACCCTCCTGATAAATATGTTTATCTTCAAACTATTGAAGATGAGGATGCCAATAACAATACCATTTTAGTTGATATTGAAAATGAGGTTTATGTATTACCTGATTTCAAAACTCCTTTAACAATGTTGAAAGAACAAGCTGACGTTGCTGCTGATTCCGGTTATTCTAAAATCTTGGTCGGAGTAATTGAAAATTGGTCAGTCTGTTATATTCAACGTATACAAAATTATCAACGCATAATTGAAGACGAAATTGCAAGATATATGACAGCTTATACGAATCAAAGATTTTTGATTCAACAAAGTAAAACTCAAAGATTTTTTCGATTCAATAGTAAAAAAGATTTACCACCGATTGATGTTGAAAATATGACACCAGAACAATTGGCAGAAATATCCCGAGAAGGCTTAATCGAGTATTTGGCAGCATTAGGTAATACTTATGAAATTACCACCGATAGATTACAAGACAAATTCCTCGAAAGATACAAAGAAAAGGTCCATTCGAATTATCATAGCAGAATAGATAAAGCATTTAATGATATTTTATCTCCAAGCACAGAATTAGATGCTCAAGTTATTCGGAATATAGTGGATATAATTATCAATGATATTTACCCGGCTTTATCTGAAGTTTTCAAAAAGTCCTGGTACGATAGTCCAACTGGTGAACCTACAATGGCTGATAGGATAGTGGAAACATTAGCTGAGTATATGTCTGAATTGCGAAGTTATTGTACTTACGACATTTATCTGGTTACAAGTAGTATCTTAATAGATGCATTTGTTTCTGACTATATACGAATTGGGTATCAAAATATTTTACAAGGTGATGGTAAAAAAATTGACCCAAAATCAACTAAAGAATACAATTTTTTCCAAGAAGCTATAGAGAGAGATATCACCATATTTTTCGAAGGATTGCTGCCGTTATTAACTAGAAAAGACTCGAATTTCTTGGTTGGGAGTTTGAGTGCAATTGAATTGTTAGTTGATTTAGCAATTTGTACTAATATCAAAGTAGATGTAATTGAGATTTGGAAACAGAGTATATTGCCTAAGTTTTATCATTGCTCTGTTGAATATGTGCGTGGGATCTTATTGTGTCGTAAAGATATTGATACAAAAGAAGTTAATGCATTAATACCTCAATTAAATAAAATTAAACTGAAATATCATGAAGAATTCGATCCACCTCAATTACCTATGTCAACATTGAATGATTTCGAATATGCATAAAATCTATTGTATAGAGATTCATTCTTCATCGTCACTTGAAGAATAGCCATTAATAACATTATTAGTTGATACATTTGTAGGGGCTTTTTTCTTGATTAGAATTTTTGATTTAATTATTGGAGCTACGGGTTTATCTTGCTCTAACTTATGTTGCTTTTCAAATGTTGGTTCTTGTAGTTGTTTCAATTTTTCAATTGCTTGATCCGTCAAGAATTCTCGACCACCTTTATTAATCATATTTAAATGTTTTTCTTGTAAATTCTCCAAATCTTCAGTAATCTGTTGTTGATGCATTTGTTGTTGTAATCGATCTTGTAAATTTTCCATTATATCATTATTTTGATTCGAATCATTTGACTGCCAAAATGGATTTTTCTTTCTTTTCTCCTTTAAAGTTTGAAATTGAGCATTTTCTTGCTCTTCTCGCTCTAATCGTTTAAATAACTCATCTTCAGTCTCATCGACTTTAGCATCACTCGTTTTCTTAATCGTGGGTTCGAAATTTCTTACAGCCCCATTCTCAGGTAAGTATCCAGCAGTCTGAGGATTGGTTTTGAAAGTTATAACATTATTACATCGGGGACAATAAATATGAAATCTAATGATCTTGATATTCAAATATTTCTCATTTGTTGGTTCCTTCTTAGCATTAAACGACCTTCGTTCAGCAATATATTCATTACATTTTAAACATCTCATCGAATATGGTGCCATCATTCGGATTTTAATGATTTGGTTAGGATTCTTTCGAACTTTCTTTATCTTAGAAGGATCATAATCTGGTGGATAATACTTGTTTATAGCTTTCCGTTCTGACATTTCATCGTTTTACTATCTTCCATGTCTATATCTTCATCAAAGAATAAAATAAAAAATAAACTTGCAACCTCCTGCAGATAAAATGGAACCCCAAAGTAACCATCATGCTAACCTGGTACTACGAGTTAGTGACTTTGTCGATTGTATTGTTAAGTAGTATCTTATATATTGCTGATAAGTCAGTTTTGTCATAGTCACAAACTTTCAGGTTTGTGAAATGTAAAATTTTTCATCAATTTGCAAAAAGTTTAGATTTTTGCACCCAAACTGGATTCTACAACTACTAGAAACTGATTATTGTTTATGTGTAGCTATGCACAACTCAAACAGTACAGTCAATGGTATTGGAATTACTAGTGGCACTTGTACTGCTGACTAATTAAATGTCACCTACTAATTGAAAAATATAGATTTTGGTGTTTGGCTATGGGTGCAAAAAGTCCCTTGATGTTGGACTTTTCTACACCATTTGTAGAAATCATTCCCTGTCATGTAGAATCAACACACTTAACCCTTTAACTACACTAATAAAAAGAATACCTTGCAGCACAAACAACCCTTTAACTACACCAAAAAATCAATACCTTGCAATATACATAACGCTTTAGCTATACTATGAAACAATTATCTTGGTTACAAATCTCCAACTGACAATCAAAGGGCGAATCTAATTTTTCATATTAATGATAGTGGGAGGATTTACCTTCAATTCTTATGGATTGATGTTAAGTGGTAGGCTGATCTTGATGTGTTTATAACATTACAATTTTTAAAAGTCTACAAGATGATTGTTTCAAACTTTTTTTAATATTTTTTATTAAATACTAATTAATACTAAATTACAAAATAATTAAAATTATATTTTAATTAGCATTTGTTAATTGAGTGATACCGACATGAATATCAAATGCAGCTTAATTAACTTTTGACCCCAATTGAACAACTTATTAAATTGCTTAATCAGCATTTCTTCTAGCAGCTCTTTTAGCAGCTCTTTTTTGAGTACCAAAGATTTTCTTTTCTCTGTTTTTCTTTTGTTTTCTTTGTTGTCTAGAAGATTTTTCAACTTTAGTAGCTAAACCGTATCTAACTAATCTGTAAGTTGGTTCAAATCTTTTAGCATCAGCAACAGATTGGTAAATTAAACCAAAACCAGTAGATTTACCACCACCAAATTGAGTTCTGAAACCGAATACAGATACAGCATCTTTATCAGCTTTGTAAGTAGCAGCTAATTTTTCTCTTAATTCATCTTTGGAGACATTAGCTCTGTTTGGATGTAAAACATCAATGACAAATTGTCTTCTGGCTAATAATGGATTAGTGATAACTTTTCTAGTTCTAATAGTAATTGAATCAGACTAAATGTTAGTAAACCCAGTTGAAAAATTATAATCAAAGTCTGAAATATCAATGTTAAGTATGACTAAATTATTTAAA
The DNA here is from genome assembly GCA_030705115.1 of Suzukiozyma pseudoglaebosa. Taxonomy (NCBI): domain Eukaryota; kingdom Fungi; phylum Ascomycota; class Pichiomycetes; order Serinales; family Debaryomycetaceae; genus Suzukiozyma; species Suzukiozyma pseudoglaebosa. Next base: position 56,275 of record JANIWI010000016.1, on the reverse strand, counting down.
ATGACTCTATTTCAATACTTTCATCTCCCAAGTTATATAAGTGGATTACATACCATACTATACCATAAAATAAAACAACAATATTTTCATTGTATTATAAATATGATAGTATGGAATTAGAATATAATCAAATCTAGCTTTCACTAGGTTTGAATATAGTAGGTTTCACAAGGAACTCTACCCATTCATCTCATAATCCACCTATAACTATCACTCGAACATACCATAATTAGTATAATAAAATATAATCTAAACCAAGTTGAAAATTTTAATCATTTTGAAATAATTGAAATTTTCAAAAATAATATTCACGTGACAAGTGTGACTGCGAAAAATTGATTTTTGGATGTCACATGACATGAAGATCTAATCATTAGATATAAAGATGTAGATAGATAAGATTGCAGGGCCAGTATAGCTTCGGGGACGCATTTACCAGAGGCATCTTTTAGGAAGTTGCTATTCAATTATTTTTATTTTTTTTTTTCGATTTGGTAATGTTAAAGACTGGTTGCAGAAATTGGCGCTGAGGAAGTCTCACCTGGCAACCAACTCCTATTGTAGGAACCTTGTAGAGACCTTATAGAGATTTTGTAGTGAGGTTGCAGAAATAATATGTGTAATAGTAGTTGAATCTTTCTTTCAATTACTTTTGTTGTTACATGATTAGTAGGCGGTGAAAAGTAACTAAGCTCGATTAACTACAGTACATTTTCAAGATGAATTCATTGCTACAGTTGCAAGTAAAATGAGAGGTAATATACCATAATAATGGATATTAAAAGGTATACAGATTATAATATATATGCATTTCAATATAAGTACTTGATGCATATTGAAATGGAATAACAAAATATGAGGAAACGAAATAAAAATGTAAAAACGAAGCTGAAAATATGTTTCTATGATGAGATAAAATGAAATAAATGCAAAATTTAAGACTTTCTTCTTAAACTCAAAGTAATTGAATCGATAGCATTTGAACTAATAACAAAAGGCTTACCATTATGGTGGTGGATCCCGAGTCATAAGTTGAAATTACAGGTGCTTGAATATTACTACTGGTAGGATTAATTATGCTTGTAGTAGTTGATAAAGTTAGCGGTGATGGAAAACTTGAAGTTGGACTTTTACTGTTTATATTTGAACCAGTAGTATCTGCAGAAGCAGTATTTGCAGAAGCAGTATTTGCAGAAGCAGTATTTGCAGAAGCAGTATTTGTAGAAGCAGTATTTGCAGAAGCAGTATTTGATACAGAAGTGCTTCCATCAGCGATAATTGAAACACCAGAGTTTTTACCAAGAGTGATTGGAGTATCAGTGTTTGAAGCAGCAGTATTTTTATCAACAATGTTTATAGTTCTAGTGTTCGAAGCAGGAGTGCTTGAATTGCCAGTACTTTCATCAGCATTGTTTCCACCATCATTGTTACCATCAGTTGTCAGGGGTGTTGGAAAACTTGAAAAGGTAGACTTATCAGTCGATGTTGATGAAATACGTGGTGTATTGTTAATGCTCGATGTCGAAGAAGAAACAGGTTTATCCAAAGAACATGAAATCGACGTATATGTAGAATTCCAATTTGAATGTGTGGGTGAGTTTGATTTTGAAGAATGATTGTTGGGGAAATAGTTCGAAGTAGATTCCCTTGAGGTCTTCTCAGACTCTAAACTCAGAGTGCTGCTTGAAAAAGGTTGCAGTAATATGCTGGTAACGCTTTCACTGGGTGTATCACTTGAAATTTTGCTAGTACTTTCACTAGGTGTATCACTTGACATTTTGCTAGTAGTTTGACTAGGTGTATCGCTTGACATTTTGCTACTATGTTTAGCACTTGACATTTCGCTAATAGTTTCACTATGTGTATCACTTGACATTTTGCTAGTAGTTTCACTATGTGTAGCGCTTGACATTTTGCTAATAGTTTCACTAGGTGTAGCACTTGACATTTCGCTAGTAGTTTGACTAGGTGTAGCGCTTGACATTTTTCTAGTAGTTTCACTAGCTGTGGCACTTGACATTTTGCTAGTAGTTTCACTATGTGTAGCACTTGACATTTTGCTAGTAGTTTCACTAGCTGTGGCACTTGACATTTTGCTAGTAGTTTCACTATGTGTATCACTTGATATTTTGCTACTATGTTTAGCACTTGACATTTCGCTAATAGTTTCACTATGTCTATCACTTGACATTTTGCTAGTAGTTTGACTAGGTGTATCGCTTGACATTTTGCTACTATGTTTAGCACTTGACATTTCGCTAATAGTTTCACTATGTGTATCACTTGACATTTTGCTAGTAGTTTCACTATGTGTAGCGCTTGACATTTTGCTAGTAGTTTCACTAGCTGTGGCACTTGACATTTTGCTAGTAGTTTCACTAGGTGTAGCGCTTGACATTTTGCTAGTAGTTTCACTATGTGTATCACTTGACATTTTGCTAGTAGTTTCACTAGGATTGCTACTCAAAGAAATTCCTGGAGTTGGAACTTGAACTATGATGACTTTAGTACCACCGACTGTAGTTGTTGTTGTACTGGTCTCTGTTCTAGTCCAGGCGGTAGTTGTAGAAGTACTTGACCTAGGCACTTCCACAACAATAGTTTTAGTACCTGTACTTTCGAAGGGCAAAGTAGTCATCCCAGTAGTAGATTGATCCCAGGTCGAAGTGACAATAGTGAATGCAGCAAAATCACCATCACTTTCAATTTCTGTATTGTCATATTTACCCCAATTGACCCGCTTACCGTTATCGGTGACTTCAGTATCACCAACACATTGATAAGTATTTATGTAATTTACTAATACACTAGCACCCTGTACTGGACTGGACAAAGCGGAGATAAAAGGTCTGAAACCAGCAGGTATGTTAGAATAATCCACCATAAATTCATTGCCTGAGCATTTGTAAGAAAAGCTAGTGATTTTAGCAGAAATTGGAAAAAACCAAGCATTTAAACGTTCAGTAATTGCTTGAGAAATTGTATCACATTCAACCCCAGTAGAAATAACAAAGCCGATTGTTCCTTTCTTGTAACCCTTAGGACAGTTACCACCTAAAAGGTAATGTTGTTGCTGATCTAACGATACAACAACTCTATTTTGATAAACTATATCATCAGGATTAGGCATACTTAAAGATCCACCAACAAAGTTAGCAGTACCTGTAAAACTATTTTCACCATCATCAAAAGTAACAGTATCAATAACTGAGTTTGGACCACGAGAAAATCTTGAAGCACAAGCTAAATCGTTAGCATTAGTTGAACCACCGGTTCCAAAAGTCACAGGAAACTTGATTTTACCCCAGTAATGTTTGTCAGCTTCAACATTTGATAAAACATGGCAATTCAAAGTAGAAAATGGAAGAATTAATTCTCCCGGAGAGAAATTACAACGAGCATAAGAAGCGGAACCAACAATTAAATCTATAGAACCAGCCTGGGTAGTAAATTTGAAAACGCATGGTAAGTTTAAGGTGAAGGTGTCGCTAGGAGAAACTTTAGAACCATCGAGAACCCAATTCATAGTAATAATCCAAGAAGGTAATGATGGAGCAGATTTAGCACTAGATGAACTAGGTGCAAACTCAATACTGTTGATGCCAGTAAAAACTCCAGTTATTTGTTTCCCGTTGACCATCCATAATAGTGATAAAAATAATAATATTGGTTTTAAAAACATGTTAATAGAATGAATCATACTTGATCTTCAACCCTTGAAAAATTTGCAAACCGGTTTGGACCAAACTACTATTTATATACTTTGAATTAAATCCAAAAGAGCAATGGTATAAAAGAAATAGTAATGATTTTCAAAAAAGAATATGCAGCTTCGCGTAAATTGCAGATTTTGAATCTTTCTTTGTTCCTCAATTGATAGTTATGACAAAACATCTTGGATACAATTTGAGACTGTAGTGTTTGGTAATGTTCATACTTGCCTATATTAAGTAGATCTTGTAGCCGTTAGATTACAATTGATTATGTGGAAAGTTTGTTACTTTCTCTTTTTGTGGAGTATTGTATACACTGTATAGACAAATTGTGATTGAAAACGGTTACCATGTTTTTGTAAATTTGATTTATTTTTTCTCCCTTTTCAGATCATTTTTTGCTTGCATAGATTCTAAAAATAGAGATAGTTTGCTATCACAATCTCAAAAGAGGGGTTCAACAGTATTATTGCACTCCTCGTAATCACAAACAGCCGAATGTAAAATGTTTATAGTTAAAAAATAACAAATTGATTTTTATGGATTGAGCAACATCGATACTCAAACTTTATGACGACGTTGTTGATTACGCTATTGATTACAACAAACATCTACCCATCCAATGTGTCGTTTGTTAAGTTGCAAACTTTAGAGAAAAGACCAAAAACTATTGAAGTTTTAAATCTTTTCTTGGCCTTATGAGATATTACGCTCTTAATAAGAAATCAATAAATGGTTAATTGCACTCGTATTCTGAAATAAACCTTTTAGTTTTTAACTCGGCTAGTTACATCATTAACCATTTTCCCCAAAAAAGCCTCGGTTTGTAAGAAATTTTTTTTTTAAAGAGACAGTTGTTGCAGTTATTTTTTATTATTAACTATTCGGACTTCGTCGGATTTATACGGAGTTACAGGGAATTTTTTTTTTTTCATAAAAAAATATACTTAAAATTTATGATTATTTTAATATTTATACTTTGATGTATGTATTCTTTGATGTAAGCGCAAAATATTATTTTGTATTTGACGTAAAAAATAATTCAAGCCAAATTCCGATGCAGGTAATCGTATGATCTACCACACCTATTCATAACGATATATTGCTTGGTCTGGCTTTTACGAATGAAGATGTGGAAATCTTGGAAGATCATATCACAAATTGTGCAACTTGAAGTATACTTCCTTGGCTTTCAGGAGATCAGAATTTGTTTTCGAATCAAAACTGATATACGAACCAAAGTAGATGCTTTGAACAAAGAAAATCTATCAAAACAAAACAAAACTAAACTAAACTACACAAAACAACTCATAACAAATCAAAGCAAAGCAAAACATATCAAAACAAAAATGAAGCAATTGGTAATAAATAATTTTCAGATACCCAAATTTGTTTAAATTTATTCAGATAATTGGATTTTTCAACGTATTCATTTCAGTCTCATCTCAGATCAATTCAATATAACCATGAAATTGTTATAGTTAGGAAAGCCTGGTAATTTTCATAGGTAATCTCTCATATTCCCAGCAGTATTCAGATTTATTCGTATCGTTAACACTTCCTCTTTCAGGTTGAATTTAACTTGTGGAAGCGTTGGGCTCAAAATCTAAGAATTTTTAGAATGTCTGTTTTTAGAATGTCTGCAATGGAGTGGTGATATGTCTGTTCTTAGTCATCATAACGAAGGTTTTCCATTGGACCGAATAACTTTGCGGCACCAAATTTTTATTTTTTGTCTTCCAATTAATAAGATTTTTTGTAGTTTTTTTTTCTAGTTTGATTTACGAGATACCGAATATCCACTTTTGGCTTGTACCCTTTCTTTGTGAAGTATGAATATTCCCTAAATAAAAATGGGTGCAAATACTCTTGGTTTAGCGTCTGTTCTTACCCTTCTAATATTGTCTTTGTCCAGATAGAAAACACTTTATGTCTCATTTTTACGGAAAGTCGAAACCTTCTATTCAAATACTAGAACAAAATTTGTTAGATCATAAATAGTATATTAAACTATAACATGATTATCCGATATTTATAAATAAAATAATTTAAATTATCAAAATTTGTGACTTCTATATACCCACATTAAAAAAAGCAATAGACAGAGTATTACATATACTGGTTACAAACTGAAATGAGATGGTTTACCTACATTATTTTTGTCCTACTTCGGCTTCATCTAATAGCCACTCTAATTTTAATACCAATTCTTGCTGAATTTTACATTCAAATATAACCCAAGCTTTATGCTAAGTAGAAAACAATGATTTATGCTGTTCTGGTGATCCAGCTTGTGTAAGCATGATAATTTAAGAATGAAAAAGAGAGCTTAGAACATTAATAGAAATTGAAAATGCCAATCTTTTCAAGAACGGGAACTATGTGAATGGCATACTTCATATCTCCCGACAAACACGAACTATTATTGAAGAACACTGCATATTGATCCAAAGTTCATTTCTTTTTCGCAATAGTTTGCCTACTATGTCCAGTCATTTCAATCATCAGATTACTGATTTTCACTGATTTATGATACTTTTTCCAATGTCTAAAATATGGTAGCAATTCATTCTTATCTTTTTGAGCACCAACCTTGATTGCTTCATGACAATATGGGCACTCAAGACCATTAGTTACAATCAAAGTTGAATCGTTATCACTCTTTGGCAATTTATAAAGTCCAAAGTTTATTCCATCAGGAACAAGGTAATTATTACTACAAATTCCGTGATCACAAGCTAGATGACCCAAATAGCCCCCATTTCGATAACCAAAAAACTTAATTGTTGGACAGTATGGACATAAACCACATTTGGACAGAAATATTATATCGCCACTTAGATCCAATTCACACCTAACCCATTGAGGATTATATGGATGTTCACAGTCAAATCCTTCTGTTTCAATGTATATCAAATTGGTAACTGATTTGGAAATGGTTGTTAAATCTCTAGAGTACTTCACTCTCTTTGAAGAGCACTTGATAGTTGACATGCTCAGCAATTTTTCACGTTTGCATATACCCACAGTCGTTGCAGTATTTGACAATTCCGGAAAATGGTCGAGAATTATAACATTATCTCCTTTATATTGCTTATAATCAATTTCACACTTTATAGATTCTGCCAATGCTGGTTTCAATCTCAAAATTGATTCGAATTCTGGATTTAAAATAAACTTAGTTTGATGTATAAATTTATCCATCATTGCTTGTGTCATTACCTTTTGTCCACCTTTATTAACCCTTTTCCTTTTTACAATACCGTTACGTAAAATTATTTTTTGTTTTCCCTTGTCATCCAAAGCCTTTAATGAAGAGTCATATGGCAGGCAATATTTAACGGATTCCCTATTCAGAGAAATTTGAGAAGATTTAGGTTTCAATACTGAAGAAGCTTTGAAGTTTGTTGGCAAATAGGAATCGTGGTAATTATTGTCTGGAGAATAGTGGTAGATTGTGTCATTGAACTGAACCGAATTGTTGTTTCGAACCAGTTCACATTTATTGTCAACGTATTCCACATGATCAACAACACAGGGTAGATTGCAACTGAATTTTCTAGTCTCGACACTTGCACTAAGACTACCATCATGGTACTTATCATGTTTTGGGATGTTCATATCTCTTGTGTCTAAGCTATGATTAGGTTGAGGCGTACTTGTTGATTTAGGCTTGTTATCCTTATCGTCAAAACACAATTGACAATAAGCATGCTCTAAATCTTCTTGAGTAAATGATTCAAACTTGCTTGATGCATTTGACATTTTTCTCTCGGCAAGATTTGGAGTTGGAGGAGTGGTAGCTTGGGACGCCGATAAGGAAAAAGTAGGTGTGGTTTCATTCGATCTAGTGGGAACCGGAATTGGTGGTTCTTTGTAATTCTCCTCGCTGATGATATCATTGATACTAGTATTGGTTTGCCGGTTTTCCAAAGATAGGTTGTTAATGTCGAACTGATTAATGTTTGAATCAATTTCCAGATCCAAGTCTTCAACAATATCAGAGAAAGCAAATCTATCTGAACTAAAAGTATTGATGCAATTGAAGGATTCAGCCGAGAGTAACTCTCTAGGATATATGGACGATTCTGACTTATTTCTATCTTCAAACACCATTGAATAGTAAAAATCTACTGAATAGTCAGCTGGTGCAGTGTTATCATAGACGTTTTTGTTTTTGTTTTTTGATCTTCTCAGTCGATGATTTTTACTCTTGTGAAACCTCGATCTATTCCCGTACGTGGACGATTGATTTATATGTAATATTGAATTATTTTCAACCCCAGTTTCGAAAACATCGTCTTCATCAATAACTTGAAATATTCGTGGAACTTCCAATTGTGAAAGATGCATATTGTCCTCAATAAATGTATTTTCAAAATCGGTTAATTTCATGTTAAGCAAGGTTTCTATATTCCCAATTAAAAAAGACTAAAAGTACAAAAAACATGGATATCGAATTCTTATATAGTTAGGAGTTTCCTAAAAGTATAGAAGCAGGTCAAATTGATCTATTATTGTAATTTCCTAGATTTCGCAGCCAATTTTTGTAGCCAAATTTATGCATCAATAAAATATCGAAACAATTGAAGGGCTATTTCTGACATTTTTTATAAGTTTACATGAATATCTGAAACAAAAGAAGCAAAATTTATTTTTTTGTGATTTCTGTATTCGATTAGTGAGTGTTTTGTATTTATGATGAATGGGCTAACTGTCAGAATAATGAACGAGATTTGGAGTTGGAGAAATTATTTTTTTGGTGATTTTCTAGCGAGAAATTCACGAAGGATTAATGGCTTTAAAGAGGAAAGTCGAAAGTTTAACTGACTAAAATTAAAACTACAATTGTTTCCTTGTTAGTGATTTCTTTATCTTAGATCTATCGCTAATTATTGTTTGTGTTAATTTTAGATTAGAAATATTAATGAGTGACTCAGATCTGATCATGTTTTTTGCTACTTTTAGGATAGTATAAGCAAAAGGTAAAAGATTTCGTGATTGATTTTTGATAAGTTCTAAAAAAATAATTCAATTAAGGAAACTCCTTGTTAATAGTTTTCTTTTTCAGAAGCAAGTCTTTAAGGAAACTTCTATACCGAGTCTATGTTTTCAGAAATAATTCTGCGTGGAAACTTCTAGTACATAGTTTTTTTTGTTTATAGAGGCAAGTAATTATAGCAATGCATTAATAAAAGGTTACGATTGTCTCAAATTGATTTGCAAGCTTTAACAAAACATCTAGAACTTGTATAACCAAAAAATACAGTTCGCTTTATTATAATGTAATTGTGCCCCATAACTTTTATGGTTACTACGTTAAATCAATTCAATGTAAACGAGTGTGTATGTACCAGTTGCTATGTTTCGATGCGTATCTTTCAATTTGGTATTGGATCAATAACCCAAACTAGAACATAATTGATCTCCAAGAGTAGACCATCACAAGTCTATATATGTAGTGTTAGTGGTTGAGGTCATTGGAAAATCCAGATAGATTCTAGGTTTTACACCTTATCGACCATTGTAAAATCATTAGAGTAACTATTAATATAAGTTTCCACTACATTTCAATTTTAACATGAATAAATAATAATACAAAAAAAAAACAAAAAATTTCACAATCTGAATTACATATTCTTCCATTTACTTTTAATGTTTCTTCTTCTAGTACTCTAGCTAGCATTTTGCTAAAATTGTCAATTCTATACAATAAATTTCTCCACAAATTTAAACAATCTAAGTTTTTCCCCTATTTCACATTCCCCACAATAAAATCAGTTGAGATTGAAAGATTTCTTTACAATACTTTTGGAAATCGAAAGCAAAAGCGCAAAAAACAAAAAAAAAATTTGGTAATCCTAGACATTGTCATTGAAAAAAGATGATTATGAACAAAGGTTTATAAAAAGATGGTTGCAACTCATTCTTTTGTCATTAGTTTGGATTAAAATTAAATATTTAACATTTTTTGCCAGTAGTCTCAAACGGCAACTCATAGCATTTCGGTTATTCGTGGAGTTGTTTAAAGTCCGAAATCATAATCATTTCATGCATGTCAATTGAAATCAATTGGAATAAGTTTTAAGTCAATTGGAATAAGTTTTGAAGAGATTTGTGATAAAGTTTTGAATTCAATTTACAAATAAAAATTAATTTAATCTCGAAATTTCAAAAACATAAATAGATAAATATATAAATCATATCAAATGATCATTGAGCAACAATTTCGTTAAACTTTTCAAAATTCATAAAAAGATTTTCTTTCATCATTTAATTGATTGGTGCTAAACCCATTCTGACTGCTTTAACTTGAGTATAGTTATCTAAAGCTTCAGCACCCATTTCTCTACCAATACCAGATTGACCATAACCACCAAATGGAACCATTGGGTTGAAATCATTATAGGTATTAACCCAGATAGTACCAGAATTAAGTTGGTTGGCAACACCAATAGCTTTATTAACATCAGAAGTATGAACACCAGCAGCTAAACCATATTCAGAATCATTAGCTAATTTAATAACTTCTTCAACAGTATCAAATTTAGTAATAGTTACAACTGGACCAAAAATTTCTTCTTTAACAATTTGATAATGTTCTTTAACATCGGAGAAAATAGTTGGTCTAACGAAATAACCTTTACCATCGACTCTTTCACCACCAGTAACAATTTGTGCTCCTTCTTGTTTACCAATTTCAATATATTTCAAAATTTTAGATAATTGAATATCAGAAGCTTGAGCACCCATAAATACAGATTCATCAAATGGATCACCAATTTTAACTCCTTCAGCAGCTTTTTTGAAAGCATCTAAAACTTTATCATAAATACCAGATTGAACATAAACTCTTGAACCAGCACAACAAACTTCACCAGTATTATAGAAAATACCAATAATTAAATTATGAATAGTTTTTTCAATATCAGCATCATCAAAAACAATATTTGGAGATTTACCACCTAATTCCAAAGTAACTTTTTTCAAATTAGAATCAGCAGCTGCTTTCATAATTGTTCTACCAGTAGCAGTTGAACCAGTAAAAGCAATCTTTTTAATTTTTGGATGAGAAGAAATAAAAGAACCAGTAGTTTTACCAAAACCAGAAACAATGTTAATAACACCTGGTGGAGCACCTGCTTGTTTGATTAATCCGGCTAAGAATAATGCTGATAAAGGAGTAGATTCGGCAGTTTTTAAAACGGTGGTACAACCAGTAGCTAAAACTGGACCTAATTTCCAAGAAGCCATTAATAATGGGAAATTCCAAGGAATAATTTGACCACAAACACCGATTGGTTCTCTTCTTACATAATTAAAATGAGAAGAACCAGTTTCAATAACGGTACCAGTAATTTTATCAGTCCAACCAGCACAAGATCTAAAGTAAGCTGCGGTTAAAGCGACATCACCACGAGAACACATTAAAGATTTACCGTTATCTAAAGCTTCAATACAAGCTAAAGTTTCTGCATTTTCTTCAACCAAATCGGCTAATTTCAATAAGACTTTAGCTCTAACGGTTGGGTCACCAGTTGACCAAGAAGTAGCAAAAGCAGCAGTAGCGGCTTCGACAGCATCATCAATATCTTCTTCTAAAGCTTCATAAACATGAGTAATTTCTTCTTCGGTTGATGGTGACAATACCGAAAAAGTTTTCTTTTGTTTAGGATAAACAAATTCATTATTAATGAAAAGACCAGTTGGTTGATCGTAAGATTTACCGTTAGGGAAAGTAATTTTCACAGATAAAGGTAATGATGAAGACATTCTTTTGAAGCTAATATTAAGTGGTTTATTGATTGCCTTGAACATTTTCTAATGATTATATAGTAAAAAATGATGGTTAATTTATAGTGCAATTTGTGGGGTGCTGTTAACTCCGAGAGGAGCAAACTTTATACACCCTTTTCGTTGCGCCTATTACCGAGCTAGGGCTAACCAACAAAGTTACATCATAAAACACATAAAATATATAGCCACTAATATATACACAACAGATATATATACACAACAGATATAAACATACAGATATATACAAACATATATATATATATATATATATATATATATATATATATATATATTATGTATATTATGTTATGTTTATGTGTTTATAGTTATGATTGTAGTTATTGCTTATAGTTATTGGTTTTATCTTGTCAAACTCCGGCGGTAGTAGTTTCCGAGTCAATTAATTACCAAACTTACTATGCAAGTCTCCTGCACTATTGTGTCACGGAGTTAGACTAGGTGTTGGGTAAGAATACAACCGGAGAAAGTTGGTATATTCCAGGAATTAATAGAATTAATAGATTAAGTGATATTAAGTAGTAAGATTAAGTAATAGATTAATAGGAGTGAGTATTAGATTAAACAATAGGATCAAGTAGTGGTTATGATAATCTACTTTGGTTCATATTTACCAATTAACAAATAGTTTAGATTTATAGCCAGTTTAATTTATAGCCAGTTTAATATAGACAGTCTAGTTAATAATTTACATCATAAAGTCTAAATTTATAGCCAATTCTACTTGGTTCTAGTCTAGTTTTTCCTTGGGTTTTTGTATTATTTGGCTTGTTTTGTAGTCTAGATTATACTAATTTCTTTTTTTAATTGTTCATGGCATCTTGAATACCCTAATCTATTCATGGTTTTGATTTTTCTGTATAAAATTACCTTATTGGAGATAAGATCAGGCAATTGATTTTGTTACTGATTGGAGATAAGACTTGTTCATCTTCCATATTTTTTATTTTTTTTGTTTAATTTTTATTTTTCAAACCGTCAAACCGTGTTCGACTGATTGTGTCTTATTCAATTAATAAAAAATTAGTATAATGTCCGAATATATGGGGTAAAAATGGACTTTGTGCCAGGAATTTTGTTTATTTTTCAGTTTGATCGGAGATTCAACAATATCAATAAGAATCATACGTTTATACCTACAGTGTTTGTAATGTAAACCATGTTTTAACCTGTTCATTTTCAACTAATATGTAAATTCGGTATAGTTTCTGTATTCTGAAATCTAAATCAAAAACAATCTAACAAATTTTTAATTTGTAATTCCTTTTAATATAATTATAAGTTTATCGGACTGGAATTACAATAGAATTACCGGTTTTTACTAGTTGTTAATTATTTGATTCGCTAAATCCCAATTAAAGCGATTACTAATAAGGTGTCAATCAATCGTATCAATTGTTTGGCTTCGTCTTAACTCCAGAAAATGGGTTATTTTACTTAATTAGGCAATCGGCTCCGAGTAGACAATGTGCAGTAACTTGAAAAAGTGGTAGTTTTGTTGGTGTTAAGTATAGATAGATGTCAGTTATTACAATTGATGTTTTTATTTATACCTTTTAAGATATGATATTCCCTTGAGTGAAATAATCGCAATTGTTTCTATTGCTTTCCGCCTATAAAGTTTATACATATGTCATTAGTAAATTTTTGAAGTTATATACTTAGTTATGCAGTTGAACCATTTGATTCATTTATTTTCGATAAGATTAACCTATCTCGTATATCCTTCTCACAAGAATGATATGATGCTAATAATAATGCTGATGAAACTCCTAATGTTTCACTTAATGTGTCTATAATTTTTGATTCAATTTGATTAATTAATGAAGGAGTAATTTTTAATTTACCCAGATAATTCTCTGAATTTACCATATTCAATATTGCCTGCTCTTTAGTCAATTTTTCAATTTCAGGTGCTGGATTAATCAATTTCTGTCGATCAATTTGAGTTAACTTTGTATCATAGTTGAAAATCCGAAATAATTGTTTCTCCATGGTTGTAAGTTTATCATCAAACCCATTGGATGTATGGTTTTGTTTTGGAACTATTTCATCATGAATCCAATTTAAATAATCCTCGGTTTGTTCATCAGACCAATTCAATAAATCTTGATCTGAAAGTCTTGTATAAAATTTTCGATTATTTGAATTGTCGTATAGTTCAAAATATTTTAACCATAATATTGGATTAATCTTTTTTGATCGGGTAAATTTAAATAAATAATTAGTTTTAATAATAAAAATTATTATTGAAGATATATAGATTTCTGGAAATTCTTTTGATCCCAGTAAATCTTTGGTTTCAAATTTATTTATTGATAATTTAGGAATGTAGTCTAACAAATGACAAAATTGCACGGTGAGATTAAATAAGTCAATTGAATTTGGCATAATCAAAGTATCCTTGATAGTATTCAATATAAATGGATAGTAATAATCGATTGGAATTAATAAATTTTCCTGATATATTATGCCAGCCATTCTTCGAATACTCAAATCCAAATCTCCCGGTCGTATTACTTTCGAAGGTTGCAATAACATTTGATATACGGTTAACAATTGAACTACATGATTTTCTGGAATTAAATGTATAGTTTTTGCATAGGGGATTGTATTTGAGATAATATTTTGGTAGAAATCACATAAATAAACTGGTTTGTATCGCAATTGTAAGATTGATAAATATATTATTGATAGGATATCCAACAAATTGGGAATTCTTGACAAGACTTTATCATCAACAATATCTCCAAGGTTTTCATCGTTATTGATAGTAAAATTATGTTTTTTTTCATAATCTACTATTGCTTTGTTTAATACCTTAATCCAGTTTGTCTTCACAATCAATAATAAATCATGGCAGGGCTCTCTAAAAAATAGGTTAACGATGATTTCATATTGTTTCTTTAATAAAATTTGTAAACAAGTTAAATATAAATCAAATGCATTTTTCCCATGTAATTTCTGATTTTTGCTGGTTGACACCCCTTGAGATTGAGTTTTTGTTTGACTCATATACGACCCATGTGAATCTACATTCACCATATTCAACCTTCGTGTTATCGGTCCTCCTACATCTTCTTCTTCATTGTTCAATTCAATATTTCCATCGGCAACATGTCCTAGCTGACAGATTGTTAACCCATCCCGAGTAACATATCGTCGCGACCGACAATTATCCACCCCACAAACAGGCCCTATAAACCATGCCTGAGGTGCCATGGTGTGTTCAATCGATTCTTTTTAACTGGTTGCAACCCATCATGTTAAAAATTCAATCTAGAATTGGACTGCATACAACATAGACATATAATGATAAGTGGTAAGAATAATAATAGTGAATAAAATTGCCAAAAAAAGAGGTTAAAAAACAAATAAAAATACATCAACGGCTACAAAAAGAAGAAAGTTATTGTTTAATTGAGTTGAAACTGTCGATTTAGTTTTGGTATTGATCAAAATCGATCAATCTTGTAATTTTTTGCAACCAAAACGGTTTTTAACATCGCGAAATCAAATCTGTAAGGAAACGTAAACAGACAAGCAATGAGTGCAAATGAAGGAGGTAGAATGGAATCGAAGGGTATGGGGGAGGCCGAGTTAGTTGTAGATGAATTTGAAATAGTAGATTACCAAAAAGTTGAAGAAAATCAGTCAAACCAACAATTACAAGACAATCAAGACCAAGACCAAAATCACGATAAACAAGATAATCAAGACCAAGACCAAAATAAACACGATAAGCAAGATAATCATGACCAAGATAAACAAGACCAAGATAAACAAAATACATTTAATTTGGATAAATCAAAAGAAACTCCGGTTGAATCACGGTTTAAACGACAATTGCATGGTGAAGATTTAAATATTATTGATCCTGAATCATTTAGAGTAGTGAAATCACGAAAGCGAGTTCTGAGTACAGTGATTACCAAATTATGGGAACCATTAGATGATACAACCATCAATTCAGTATACAAACTATTACACATATGTCTCGGAAAGACGATGCAACGATATAAACTGCAAGATAAAGTGAAAGAATCACGACGAATACTAACTAACAGCTGGATTGAAAACACGGGAGATTCATTTTTATCTCGATTGAAAGTTACTAATTTACCAAGTAAATCAACCATGACCAGTAAAATTAATCAAATCAGTGATGTTATGAACTATGATTTAATTATGAAACGAAATAAATACTTACAAACGTTATTATCAGCAGAATTGAATCAGTTGAATGATTTACAACTTTACTATAATAAATGTCAATTAAATTATCAAGTTGACTATGATTATCTACAACAATTCAAGAAAACAATCCAGAAGCAACATCGTGAACCTGAACTAGTTCTCGATTTTCCCAATAGTAACGACAATATTAATCTAAAGCAACAACAACAATCCTCATTTGTTCCTGAAAATGATGCTCAAATCAGCTCTATACTAAGCAAGCTCAATAGTCATCTAAATACTCTAGATCAAGATACCAAAAAACTACAAGCTACGTATGATAAGGTGAAAATCATCAATAATATGATTGAACTGTTATTGTAAGTACATAAAAATCAAATACCCAAATAAATCAGAAACATACCAAAATCGAAAAATTCAAATGTAAGTGGTCAATATATTATAATTTGACAATTCATAAAATTTTAATGTATATTACTCAACATGCTATAATTCATAATTATGTAATATATATTAGTCAACATAAATCCAGAATACAGTGATTAATACTGTTGAAGTTTCTATTCCTTGTACTTTTAGGGAAATATACCCATCTTTGGCCACATCCCAAATTGCCGAATAATCTGCTTGTACACTAAGGTCATTACCTGATTCTATTATTGTTGACTGACTTAGAAACTTATATTTGGAAGTTTTCTTAGATATTTCATCTACAATCACTGATAATTGCTGATTGGGGGAATACTTTTGTTCAATCAAGCTAACTAATTGGTCTACATCAATGGGAGAAGTCTCAGGTATCACCAGGGACATCACTTCAATCGTGAATGGGGCCGAATTGGCTCCATCTTTGGCTGCAACTTCTCCAGTTTTGTTATCGGCCTCCATGACTGATCAAATTTAAATCGCGTTCTAGAAGATGGCAGTTTTTCTTAGAGCTAAACGAGACAGTCAGAATTTTTGCAACTTATAAACTAAAGGTTTTTCTTATACCATGAATTTTTTCAGGAAAAAGGACTCGTCCACCAGCTCGGTAGACACCTCTGATACATTGTCGCTATCTTCACGCACCAGTTTGTCAACTCAAGCATCGAAAAATGGTAGTAAGACCACCAGTAAAAAATTGATAAAATGTAATTCCCCATTTGATAAACCCGTGAATCCTATCAAACCGCCAGTTTTCGAGTTAAGTCAAGAACAACAACAAAAGTACGATAGTCTAAAACATCATTTTTGTCAATATGTTACCAAAAATATCCCTGTAAATGGCGATAAAGACTGTAAAAGATATCCTATAACCGAAGAAGAGAAAGCTTGGTTGACAAAAGAATGTTTTTTGAGATATTTACGAGCTAGCAAATGGAATTTACAACTGGCAATCAAAAGAATAGAAGAAACTATAGTTTGGAGACGATCCTTTGGACTTGTGAAATTACCAGGTCATGTAAAAGAATCGGATTTAATTACCGCTTCTATGGTTGAAATTGAAAATGAAACTGGGAAAAATTTAATTCTCGGGTATGATAATGATAATCGCCCTTGTCTTTATTTGAGAAATGGATACCAAAATACTTCTGCTTCCATAAAACAAGTCCAACATTTGGTATTTATGTTGGAGCGAGTGATCCAATTCATGCCTCCAGGTCAAGATTCATTAGCTTTATTAATCGATTTCAAAGCAGCTCCCCCAGAATTAAACTTGTCTTCATCATTCCCATCATTATCAATTTCAAAGCAAGTATTGCATATTTTGCAAAATCATTATCCTGAGAGATTAGGTCGAGGATTATTTACAAATATTCCTTGGATTGGTCATGCATTTTTTAAAGTAGTGGGTCCTTTTATTGATCCTTACACTAGATCAAAAACAATTTATGATCAACCTTTCGAAAATTTTGTCCCGCAAGAACAATTAGATAAAGAATTCAATGGACTATTGGATTTCCAATATGATCATGATGTATATTGGAATGAGATGAACAAAATGGCAGAAGCAAAATACAACACATACTTATCAAATTTCAAAAGACTAGGTGGAGAGATTGGATTAAGTGAATATGACTTAAGATTGGAATTTAATTAATCACATTTAGAAAATAAAATAAAAAAATGATAAATATTCATGATATTAATCACTTATTATTTACACCCATATTATTTAGACTCAAATTATTTACTCATATATCATTTACAAACACATTATTTAGATTCTATTATATGAATCAAACATTATTAAATTATTTTTGAGATTTATTAGCAAACTTTTGACAATTTTCCATTATTTTTTTTGAACCCAATTTGATAAAACTACCTCATTTCACCTAAATCTCTTACAATAATCTGAATTGTTCTTGTAATCTCCTTTGAAAAGTAACATCGTTCTTCTATGGATGCAAAATTTTAGTACCATCAATTTCGCAACATGTTGAAAAAATTTATCCCACATTGGAACCAACCAGTTACAGAGGACCATGTCTACGGAGTACGCTATAACGATAATATCTCATGGGAATGAGTTGACTGAACAAGAGATAAAGGAATTTGAAACCAATTTTTTGAAAAAACAATTCGAGATTGAAAATTTTGATCGAAAATCGTTATCAATTAGAGCATTGGATTATCAATTTACTAGTGAAAATTACAACGAAATACGTAATTCGATTAAACAAGAGATTGGAAAGTTGAGCTATGATATAATATTACAACCTGCTGCTACAAGAAGACTGAAAAAAATGTTTATCTTCGATATGGATTCAACGTTGATATATCAAGAAGTTATTGAATTGATAGCACAATATGCTGATATTGAGGACAAAGTAGCTGATATCACAACCAGGGCAATGAATGGAGAACTTGATTTTAACGATTCGTTACGTGAACGTGTATTATTATTGAAAGGTATTGATTCAACTACTTTATGGACAGAATTACAAGAAAAAATTGAAATTACCAAAGGTGTTAAAGAATTGACCAAAGCTTTAAATAAATTAGGTATGATTACAGGAGTGTTATCGGGGGGATTCATTCCTTTAGCTCAATATATTCAAAAAACATTGAATTTGAATTACGCCTATGCCAATACTCTTGATGTTGATGAAAACAGAAGATTAAATGGTAAAACAATTGGAACAATTGTCAACGGAGAAAGAAAGGCAGAATTGTTATTGGAAATTGCCTCTAACCATAGCATTGATCCTAAAGATGTCGTGGCTGTTGGTGACGGAGCAAATGATTTGAAAATGATGCTGGTTGCTGGTTTTGGTATAGCGTGGAATGCAAAACCTAAAGTTCAACAATTAGCACCTTGTTGTTTGAATTCAACCACTTTGAAAGACGTTTTGTACATTTTAGGTTATAATGATGAAGAAATCAAAGAATTGACCAGCTGAACGTAAATTAAATCGACAATTGAAACCTACTTAAATTTTCAGACAAAAATATTAATAATTGGTCATAATTTTTCAAATTAGATTATAGAGAAATATAAACATTATTTTAACTGACAATAGTCCCTTTCACTACCCCGATAATTCCATTAAACAATAAAACTTCTTGATTTTTCTGTAAATCTTGTAAAGCGATTTTTTCTTCTTCAAGGAAATTCTTTCTTAATAAGAAATGTCTAGTCACACCACATAAGCACCCAGAATTAAGAGAAGGAGTTATCCATTTATTGTCTGATTTTCTTCTCACAGCAATATTTGTTATAGAACCTTCCATGACATCTAATTGAGGGTTATATATCAAAACTTCATGTTTACCTGGAGTTGCAGGTAAAGCTCGAGCTCTAGATTCAGTGTAATGTGATCTATTTGTTGTTTTAAATGATGTGAATGGCGATATCATTGTTGGTTCCTTATCAATATACACATTATACGTTGGTGGTAAATCATCAGAAAATCCAGATAAAAGATTATCTACTGGATCAATATCATGAATTTGAACAACAAAATCACCATCTAGTTTCACTAATAATCGAAATTTGTAGCAATTTGTAACTGATTTCTGTGAATCTTTCAATGCTTCCATCAATTTACCAAATAAAAAGTCTTTATTAACGTCAAAATCTAAAGCTAAATCAAATTGGATTTTGAAAAATTCAAATGTAAATACTAGTCGTTGATAATGTTCATCAAGCAACCAGAAATTGTCCATACTAACACTATCATAACTAGTTGGTGCTACCTTGGATAGTTTTGGATCATAACGTATAGTCAGTAAAATCTCCCATTTACCATCATATTCTTGGGGGAAACATGGTTTTATATAAGAGTCATAGACAAAATTCTCCAATTCTTCGAGATATTCATCGGAAACAACGTTTAGTTGACGATTCTTCTTGGTATTAGTCATTTACTCCAATATACATCTATCACTATGATTTACTTAACTGCGAAATTTATGATTACGTAATGCTAACAATATCAATGGTTAAAACCTTTTACTTAAAGGTTGTACTTTATGCAAATATTTATTAAGATCTAGTATACAATATGCGTACAAGTGAAATAAAGCTACTTCATTTCTGAACAAGAGGAAAAAAATCAAAAAAAAAATAATGATTTTTAAGGTCAAATAATATTACCCTTTTGATGGTTTAATAAAATGTTTGGATTGACTTGTCAACTCTTATCAATTTCTGAAATCCAATTATAGCATAAGAATTGGCGTTCATCACATTTATTGTTGAATTTTATTTTGTGACAATATGGTGTTTATTTTAACTTCAATATTTTTTCATTACTTTTTTTTTCATTCATTTTACATATCTGTTTGAACCGGTTGGATGGTTGAATTTGCCCTGCTTGACGGGCTGTTGATGTGATAGAAATGAAACAAATTTGTTTAGAAAACTTGCGTATCCATCCTTATGTAATTGAATCAATGATTCCAAATTAAGATCTATGAAGGTTTTTCCGAAGGAATAGGGTTGGTTGGTTTTTCCTTTGTTTGCTTGTTTTTTTTTTCTATTTTTTGGCTTTCAATAAGGTCTGAAACGTTTCTTTTCCTTCATCAACCTTACCTTTTCTTGATCAGCTTTGAATTTAGTCAACAATTCATTCATTTCATCCTTTTTACGTTGTCTTAATTGGAATTTATAGAAATCTTGCTTTTCCTTGGTATTCTTCTTTGATTTGGCTGATTCAATTTTGTTGACTAATTTTTGCTTCCCTAAAATACCGGCTTTAGTCTTTCTGTGAGATCCAACCACTAAAGTAAACCCATCTTCATCGACCAATTCAGTTTGATTTTTCAAAGCTTGAATTGATTCAGCTTCAAGTTTATCAAACTGGATTAACGACTGACTAACATCTTGAGATAATTCTGCTAAATCATAGATTTGTGATTTCAATTTGTTATAATAATATGAAGAGTCAAATTCGATTATTGGCCATGAACTTGAAGTCAGATTGTTTGAAAGCTTTTTTAACGAATTATAAGCTAATGATAATGCCGATTTATCCACAAAATTAACAATTCCACAATTCTTAGGCAATCTAGTTCGAGGATCATCTCCTTGAGTTAATTCTAATTCTGAAGTCAATTTTGACAAATCTATCCAAACATCTTCAACACAATCGTTTAGTAATGAATCACTAAAGCTTTCGATAGTTGCTCCTAGTGCGACTTGACTAAAGTACCTTTTTATGGTGGCTAAATCACTAGCTATTGGTAAGTTGATCATGAATAAACTTCGATTTCCTTCTTTATCCGATGCTTTGATTTCATGTTTTTTGTAAAAAATGTAATGCAATGCTTTTGTACGAGGTAACTGAACCGGCAAAACGTGGTATCCTTTGATTTCAACCATATTATTCCCTGATTTATCGTTAAAAACTGACAATTTTCTGATTTCAATTATACGATGCTTCCTGCGCACAAACTTTGGTACTAACAAAAAATTTTTCAGTATCGTCTGAACCGTAAAAAGTAAAGGGAAAGAGTCAAGTAAGTAAACGATTGTAAGTCGAGACTTTGAGTACGGAATGGATCGTGAATTGCTTCTTAAGATATTGGCGGGAACGCTAGATTCTAGTGTTCAAGTTAGAAAGCAAAGTGAGGATCAAATACGAGTTTTTGAGCAACAACCAGGGTTCACCAGCTATTTATTAGAGTTTGTCAATGATGAAAAGACTCAATTCGGAATCAAATTATCGGCAGCTATTTTGTTCAAGAATAGAATATTTGATTTTTGGGTAATTCCAGAATCAAAATCGAATAGTTCTTCATATATTAAAGATCAAGAAAAACCAATTATAAAGGAAAAATTGATTCAATCATTAATTCTTAACTATAAAAATCCTCAATTGAAATTACAATTATCAACTTCATTGAATAGAATTTTATCATACGATAAATGGGAAGAAATCTTACAAATTATTATCAAATTATTACAAGATAGATCAAATATTGATCATATTTATACTGGATTAATTTGTTTGTTTGAATATAGTAAAAATTATAGATGGGTTGGCCTTGAAACATCTAATTCTTCTAATCCCATTTTTGAAGAAATTTCAAATGAAGTATTTCCAATTTTAATAGATTTAACTAATGATTTAATCGAAAATGATTCTATTCAAACAGATGAAATGTTATATCTTGTAATTAAAACTTTCAAATTTATAACTTTTAGTACATTACCTACTTACTTTCAAGATCAAACCAATTTAGGTAGATGGTGTGGTATTCTTACAACCATTATTCATAAACCTTTACCTTCCTATGTTTTACAACAAGATTCGTTAGAGGCAAGATCAAATACCCCTAGAGTCAAATCAGTGAAATGGTGTTTTGGAAATTTGCATCGTTTATTAGCTAGACATGGTGGTGGTGCAACAACAAAAGATAGATCAACTGAGTTTGTTCATCTTTTTTTACAAAATTTTGTCCCTGAAATTTTAAAAACCTATTGGGAAGTTATTGAAAAATGGTCAAATAAATCTATTTGGTTAAGTGAAGGTTCATTATTTCATTTGATTTCTTTCATTGAACAATTAATAATGACTCCAGCTTATTCTTTAATTTCTGATAAGTTAGAAGCCATCATCAAACACTTAATTTTACCAACGTTAAATGCTACTGATGAAACCATTGAACTATATGAAGATGATTCAGACGAATACATAAGAAGATTTTTTGATATTAATCGTGATGGTAACACTTCTGATGTTGCTTCAGTGAATTTCTTACTTCGTTTATCAACTAAAAAATTTAAATCAACAATTAATTTAGTTATGTCAATTTTGAATGACATTTTCACAAGAAGAAAAAATAACAGGAATGATATTTCTATCGCCAAAGAAGTCGAAGGTGCCTTTAGAGTATTATCAACTGTATCAATCAAATTAGCTAGTCCACAATCTCCGTTAATCGATCAACTTGACAATATTATGCATACTTTCATATACCCTGAATTATCGGAGGAAACTATCTCAGTAACGCCTTGGTTGACTGCAAGGGCGTGTGACACTATTGCTATGTTCAATCATAAATACAAGGATCCACAGGTATTGAGGGACATATTTGAAGGTATAATTAAATGTTTTCAAAAAGAAGATCAATTCCCAATTCAAATCACCGCGGTTGATGCTTTATGTACTTTAGTAGGTGATGACTCAGTTGCAGACCATATAGCTGATCAAGCACCTCAATTAATGGGAACTTTACTTGATATGTCCAAAAAATTTGAAAGTGATATACTATCAACCGTTATGGAAATTTTTGTTGAAAAATTCGCTAAAAATTTGGAACCTTATGCAACTCAATTAGCAGCTAAATTGGCGGAACAATTTTTAAGATTAGCAACAGAATTGTTAGAGCAATCAAATAATGAGGAATATAACACTGAAAAAGAATATCAGGCTGCTGGACATTTGAATACTCTTGGAACATTAGTCAGAGCTATGAGTCAATCTGAAACTGCTTCTTTATCTTTAGAAAATGTTGTACAAGATGTTGTCAAATTCGTATTAGAAAATGCCCAAATTTCATTTTTAGCAGAAACTATGGAAATATTAGAATTAATTGTTCTTTGCAGTAAGAACGTATCACCAACAATGTGGGAATTGTTTAAAGTATGCATTGATGCATTTGATACATATGCATTTGAATACTTTGATATCTTTATTCCATTTTTCCAAAGAATGATTAATAGTGGATTTACAAATTCAGAAATTACCTTAGAATCACCTTATGTTCAATCATTGATTAACGTATGTTACAACATCCTTAATCAAGAAAATGTTGACCCAATTTTTGCTGATAAAGCTTTTGAATTGCTTGAATTAATAATATTGGCCATGGGGTCAAGATTTATTCAAATTTTGCCCATATTTTTACCACAGATTTATGATATTTTCTGTACTTTAGAAAGTCAAGATGCATTCGATGGATATATGCTACATCATTTATCAATATTAAAAGTGCTCTTCAGTACAATTTATATTGATGCATATACAACCATAAAATTTTTGGAAGAAAAACGATTTATAGCTGGATTTTATAAATTATGGTTGAAACATTCGGAAGATTTTCAAAGTGTTTATGGGTGTAAATTACAAATATTGGCAAGTTTAGCATTACTCAATCCTCAAGTATTACCATTAATTCCTGAAGATTTGATAAGTGAAACTGTTGATTTATTATTATCAAATATTTCTGCAGTTCCTGCTGCTATAAAAGCTAGAAATGAAATTCTTGAAAAAGAAATTAGTTTCAAACATTCTAATACAGAAGTAACTGGCGATGAAGATGAGGATGATTATGCTGATGCATATTATGAGGATGAATTAGAGGCTGATGAAGCTGAGTTAGATGCTTTGAGAGAAACTCCTATAGATGGATTGAATATTTTCTCCGTTGCTGCAACCCAGTTTATTCATTTACAACAAGATCAAACTCAATTCCGATCTCTTTTCGGTGATATTTCCGAAGATAAACAAAAAATGATGAATGACTTGATTGAAATCACTCGTGAACACAAATAAACTTAGGTTAACAAATAATGGATATGATAGTTGAAACTAGCTATGAATATACTTATTTGTTTATAACAACTTACTATTTACTTACGCTTTAAGTACAGTATAATGTAGTAGAATACTTTAATACAAGTCTTTTCCTACTCCTCCTTCCCCCCGTTACTATCATCACTCTAGTCAGAAGCTTGTTCTACAATTTCCAAACTAATATAACCACATTTCTAAAATCACGACAATGTCGTTT
This sequence comes from Suzukiozyma pseudoglaebosa, assembly GCA_030705115.1. Lineage (NCBI taxonomy): Eukaryota > Fungi > Ascomycota > Pichiomycetes > Serinales > Debaryomycetaceae > Suzukiozyma > Suzukiozyma pseudoglaebosa. The sequence goes on along the minus strand of JANIWI010000016.1, from coordinate 31,322 downwards.
AATTCTTGAACGACATTTTATAATGACAATGGCAAAAAGTGTTGTTAAGTTTTATAACCACATTTAATTTGAAATAGATCAATATGTTTTCAGGTTTTGGTTCTGGAGGAGGATTTTTTGGAGGAAGTTCTTTTATATCTTCCAACAATAATACATTTGAAGATTATTTTCGATGTTATCCCGTGGCAATGATGCCAGACGGTATTCGTAAAGACGATGCCAATTATGGGGGTAAGATTTTTTTACCTCCTTCAGCTTTGAATAAGTTGACTATGTTACATATACGATATCCGATGTTATTCGAATTAACAAATGAAGAAAAATCGGTGAAAACTCATTCAGGGGTGTTGGAATTCGTTGCTGAAGAAGGAAGAGTGTATATTCCTCAATGGATGATGGCTACATTAAAGGTTAACCCAGGCCAAATATTAAAATGTAGTAGTTCCGATTTGCCATTAGGTAATTTTGTTAAAATTGAACCACAATCAGTTGATTTCTTGGAGATATCTGATCCAAAAGCGGTTTTAGAAAATGTGTTACGAAAATTCTCAGCTTTAACTGTGGATGATATTATTGAAATTAATTATAATGATACTATTTATGCCATTAAAGTTTTGGAAGTTAAGCCTAACCAAGCATCTAAAGGTATATGTGTAGTTGAAACAGATTTAGAAACAGATTTTGCCCCCCCTGTTGGATATGTTGAACCTGAGTATAAGCCAACTAAAACTAAAAATACTAATACTCCAATTGATCCTTCAAAATTTAACAAAAATGCTGGTGCTGGTACAATGGCAAAATCGATAAATTTTGCAAAAATAGTAGCTGAAGGTACAACAAAACAAAGTTACAAAGGATCGGGACAAAAATTATCAGGTAAACCAATAAGTGATTCGGTTAAAGCATACAATTTGGATGATATTAATATTGATGCGCCTCCAGTTGCATTAAATTTACCAGAAAATCAATTGTTTTTTGGATTTCCAATAGTATTACCAACACCAGAAGAAACTGATGATGAATCAGTGTCGAAGACATCTAATGCATTTACAGGAACTGGTCAATCATTAAGACAAAGTAAAAAGAGAAAAGATACAAATAAAACCCACCCATCGTTAAAGAATCACTCTCGAAGTCCAGAATTTATAGAGATTGACTAGAATTAAGGTCCATAGCTAAAATTAATACAATTAGAAATAAACAAAAAAATCTGGACGAAAATAGAAATTAAATAGAAATTAACTTGTTGAAAAAATAACTAAACAGAAAATTAAAATTCGTCATACCTGGTTAGTAAAATGATACAAAGGTTCAAATATCTATAATGAAAATCTACTTGAATTGATTAGGTTCAAATATGAGATTAAGAATAAATATCTATTAATTGTCATGATTTTCTTTTAAGAAAACATCATTACCTTGTTTTATGGCCATATTACTATGGAAAACAATATCAGTTGCTTCCCATGGGTAAGCAATCCAACAATCAGGTACTGATCTAGCAGCAAAATAATATTGATCCATAATTTCTTTTGGTAAATCTTGTTTTTTTAATTTTTCTTTATCATGTAAAACAAATATACCAAATTTAGTAGTATTATTTTCAACTCCAAGTTCTTTTGCTTGTTCTTCAACATCTTTTTTCAATTCTGAAACTGCATAATGTAAAGTAGTTCTAGTATCATCGACTTCATCAATAATCAAAATATTTTTATTAACTAAATTAATACCTGATTGTTTATAATCAATCCACTGAGTTCTAACAACTTGAGTACCCACTTTTTCAACGTCAGTACCTTCAATTTGTTCGTATAAGGATAAGATAATCGCCATAATTCTTACATTAGGTTTACCTTGTTGTTTTAAGAAAGTTCTCAACATTCTAGCAGGAATGAAACCACCACCACCAATAGCAATAATCAAATCAGGATTGAATTGCTTGATCTTATCGGCAGACTCTTGGCATAGTTGATGTACATTGTTGTACGAAATATACATTTTATCGTCCGACATGATGAAGAAGAACTGATAAAGATTAAAATTTTATTTTTATCTCTTCGCAAAAAATCAAATAATAAAAATGAAATAGACAACTGATAATGAATAATTTATAAATAAAATAGTCAACTAAGAATGAAATCAGTAATAGTAAAGTCAATTGATAATGAAATCAATAGTAATACCCAAAGTACAAAATAGGCGACTTGTGTAACGAAAGAATTTACATACAAAAACCAGCAAATGAGATTAGATTTATGGTACTTTTGTATACATTTAGCAGGAGAGTAAATGAAAGTAGACATAACTACAATGTAGGTGCATAATTAGCAAAATTATAAGATTAAAACCAAGTAGTAGTTTAAAGTAAGCCGATTATTTATTGGAAGGTTCAATTGAAAGGATCAATAGTAGCATTTACACGTGTTTGTAATTGAATCTTATGAACAAGGTGATAATACGACTGAAGAGGCTGAATTAATTTGCATGCAACCAACCATAGGTAGAGAATTGACTATGATAGTTGAGTGATATTATAAAACTTGATTTGCTTTAATGAAATTAGATGGAAGAATTAGCTAAGATACATACCCACACAAATAAATATAAAGATATAAATAAAAATAAATATAACTATATATAAATTTTTCATATATATCTTTATATGAATTATTCATATATAGATATATACATTAAAATACGTAAAACTATAATTCATATATATCTTTATATTAATGTATATATACATATATACGGTGGTAAATCTAATACTGATGAAATCATCATGTATAGATGGTATTGATTCCAACAGTTACTATTAATAGTTTGTTCTTTTCAACAATTCTGACTAGTTTGCTGGGGTTAATTATTAACTACTTCTTTGTTGATTCCTACCTTTGTTCCAGCTTCCTCAATAATTCATTTCATTGGTACTACAGTCATTCACTATAGTTAACACCTCAAATACTAGATATTCCCATTACCATACTATCTGACACTTACTCACACATTGGTAGTTTCATAAGTCACTCTTAGTTACATTTACACTTCGCTCAATTTGCTCATTTGCCTCGTTTGACTCACTTTTACTGGTTCTGATTACTTGTTGGTTGTCTCTACTTATTGTATCTACTTATTGTCTCTACTATTGACTCCACTGATTGTCTCTACTGATTGACTCTACTCATTGTCACTAGTCTTTCTGAATACTGCTCACTTAGTGGGGTTGTTCTCACCAGTCTTTCTGTTTACTTGCTGGGGTTCGCTCATTCTCTGGCTGTTTGCTCGCTCATTCGCTTTGCTCGTTCGCTCGCTTCACTGGCTTTACTCTCGCTGTGGTTAGTCGCACTTTCGCATTCTACTTGATTCTTTAGTGTTCCACGTACACATTTAAACTTGGTAATGTGATTATTCTATTCGCCATTTTTTTTATATTATATCTTTTCTTGATCTTTACCTATTTGCATATGAGATTAGTGGGGTTTTTCTTTCTATCGTTGATACTCGGTGCTATCATTGGTATTGACTTTGGCCAACAATACACCAAAGCGGTATTATTGGCTCCTAATATCAATTTTGAAATTATCTTGACTGACACTGGTAAACGTAAAGACTTGTCAGTATTTGCAGTAAGATCTTTGGGTACCAGTCATCAAAGCAAAGGTAAAGGCAAAGGTAAAGGCAAAGGCAAAGGCAAGGTCCAAGATGATGATAGTGATGATATTGAAAGAGTATATGGTTCAGATGCAGTTGGTATTTGTTCAAGATTTCCTCATTCTTGTATTAATGATATTAAATCATTATTAGGGAAATCAATTGATAATCTTGATTCATTTTATGATAGTCATTTTGGTTTATCAATTAAAAATTCTTCAAGAAATACTTTAAAATTAGATTTAGGATTAAAAAATTATGATTTTTACCCTGAAGAAATTATGGCAATGAATTTTTTACAAATTCGTAATCGAGCTCAATTATTCTTACAAAATCATCAAGCTTTATCAATTTTAGATGATGTAGCTATAACTATTCCTCCTTTTGCTTCAATTGAAACTAAACAAGCTTATTTGGATTCTTTAAAATTAGCCAATTTCACAAATATTTTAGGTTTAATTGATGAAGGTACTGCTGTAGCTTTGAATTTTATTATGAATCAAAAATTAGTCGATCAAGAAGTGGATTCGAAACTTTACTATTTGATTTATGATATGGGTGCTGGTACAACTACGGCAACTTTATTCTCATTCATTCCAAAATCTTCAATTTTAGAAATTGAATCAATTGGTTTCGACGGAAATTTAGGGGGTAAAACCTTAACAAAATCAATTTTTGATATCTTTGTTAATCAATTCATTTCTCAATTTAATTCTGAGCCTTCTAATAAAATCAAATCAAAGTTATATGAATTTGCTGAAAAGGCAAAAATTATCCTTTCGGCAAATACCAATTATAAAACAACTTTGGAATCATTATATAATGATGAAGATTTCAAAATTTCAATTTCAAGAGATGAATTTGAAAAATTAAATTCTCATGTCGTCGATAAATTAAATACTCCAATTTTGTCAGCTTTAAATCAATTAGGTATTACCATCAATAATATAACATCAGTCATATTAAATGGGGGATCAACTAGAGTTCCTTTTATTCAAAAAAATTTAAATGATTTTATTGGTAATAAAGATAAAATTTCAAAATCAGTTAATACTGATGAAAGTTGTGCTTTGGGTACTACTTATCGTGCTTTACAATTAAAATCATCTTTTGGCGAAACAAGTGGTATTGAAGTTATTGAAAAATCAAATTTCAATTATAGATTGAAAGTTAATGATCATTTATTATCAGAACCAATTTTCAAAATTGGTTCTATTTCTAATAATTCAACTCAGTTGTCATTGGGTTTTGTTAATAAAACAAATGATAGTATCAAATTGGAATTATTAGAAAATGATCGTGCTTTTAGATCTTATGAGATTTCTGATTTAGTCAAAAAAGCAGAAAAGTTGAATTGTAAATCAAAACAATCAAAACAAATTATTGCAACTTTTCATTTAGATATCAATAAGATGTTTGATTTAGATAAAATTGAAATTCAGTGCTTCAGTGAAAATATTGATAATGATGAAGTTGAGAACAATGAAGAAATTATAGAGAATGTTAATTCGACTAATGAAACTGTTTCATTTTCTAAGATCAAGAAACCATCTTCTATCAATGTGCCAATTCCAAAACCTAACTATCTCACCGTAAAACCTATTGTTCCATCCATTCATGATGTATTGAAACAAAAATTAATCCGTTTAGATATTAAAGATAAGCAACGTTTAGAATTGAACAATTTAAAAAATTCATTGGAAGCATTATGTTACGATATTAGAAATTTCATTGAAGATAATCTGGAATCTTTATTAGAGTCCACTACACAAGATGATTTGGACGAATTAACTCGAACCGTTAGGGACACTATTGATTGGTTAGAATTTGATAGTGATAATTCTGAAATGGATGAAATTAAAGCTAAATTCGAAAAATTATCGGAAAAGAAATCAGAATTGGATTCTTACAGTGAAATGGATGGTAAAGATTTATCAATTGATGGTATGAATCAATTTCATACTGATGGTAAAACTATGGTTGAAAAGATTAATGAAAGAATCGCTGAATTTGAAAATGAAATTGAGGATTACAAACCAAAATTTGAATCTGAAGATTTTGATTTTTCAAAAGAATTGGAAAGAATTGAAATATATTTGAAAAATAAGAACAAAGGTGTTGATTCTTTGAAAGAGGTAAAAAATATTTTACAAAAATTTGAATCTAGTATTAAAGATTCAGAAAAGTTTGTCAAATCAAACACAAAAAAATGGGCTAAACTAATGAAAAAAGACATCTATCATTACTACAAAAATATGTCAGATAGCATTGTAGACTTATTAACGGTAATCATGTCTATGGAGCAAGATCATAAGGAGAAAATTGAAATGCTTGGAAACAAATTGAAACAACTTGTGAAAAGAAAAACCCAAAAGGAAGCAAGATTGAAACAAAAGCAAAAGCAAGCCGAAGAAGAAGCAGCGAATGAAAAAGTAGATTCAGTTGAGGAACCGATCATTGAACCAAATGTTGAAGAATCACCTGATTCTGAGTCTTCTGAATCCGTGAAAAGCCAGGAAACAGGTTCCACTGAAAAAGTAGAACATGATGAATTATAGAATATTCAGATTTGTACAAAGATATCGTTAGATAATATGTGTGTAGAGAGTAATTTTTCAATTCACATTACCTTGTCAATTGACGAAATACCGACGCCGTATACAAAATCGTTTTCAGCAAATACAGAGGGAATATTTAATTTTGTGTTGAGTTATTAAACCAAAGTATGTGATGGTGAATTATGAAATAATCAACCAATATGAGTTAATAATCGCATTCTTACAAACAACCATTTCTTCACTATTTATTGTTTGGATATTAGCTCTCTTTGCTGTTGCACATTTCTATCATTGAATCTTGGGATAATCACTTCCAAAAATGGGCAGTCTCGAAAGTTACTAAGCAAGTTTATTGCCTAAAGATGGGGCTAGCTATGTAAGAATTTACAAGGATTCAGAAGTTGTCAGTTACAAGGTCTTTACAAAATTCGTAGTAAACATGAAGAGGCTTGAGCTTTCAACAGGAGTCAGCTGATATGAAACTCAATGTATTAGATGATTGTTTTCTTCTAACTTATTGGATCAAGGACAATGGCAATGGCCGGAGGGTTCAACAGTTGTGATTAAGAAATTTCTTTAAAAAATCATAAGCTAATGTCATTTACCAAAATTTTCCATATTATTGCTTTGGATTGCAATATGTGAAGTATCAAATTGGTTAGTTTTCAGAATTTTCAGGATAACCAATCAGTGTGAATTATAACATTGTGCAAATTTGGTGTGAACCTGTGACATTATGATATAAAGCTAGACAATGCTTCAGCAATGTTAATCTTCTTAAGAGGGATGTGTCTTGAAAATATATTTGGCATAAAGTATATAAAAATACTAATCAAGATATACTGAATGTAAAAACTTCAAGAAAGTTTATATGTAACTCTGTCATTAAATTTGCCTCTAATTGATTAAGAACCAGCTGCAAGTTGAATATCTGCCATGTAAATTCAGTTGTCGTATATATTTAGCTTTCTATATATGTTTTTATTTAAAAATCACAATGCATTTATAGTGATTTTCAAAATTGGTGCTGAATTGCTAGAGTTCTGCTACAACTTTTTTTACGATATAGTCATTTGGATTATTATACTAGCGCTAGAACCGTTAAATACTAGCTGTACACTACCCTAACTTGTCTAGGTTTTCCTCCTTTACAATAAAACCAAGACATAGTACTAAAACCGAAACTAATAAAACAATGTTATAAATATTAATGATGAAAAAAAAACTTGTTTATTTTCCAGAAAAAAAAAGAAAAATAAAAACAGATTTCTTTCTCCATCCTTTTGCTGTTTGTACACTTGGTTTTAATTTGTCTTTATCAAAAATATACAAATTAGCCGCTTAATCCTGACTATTTACCACTTTCTACTAAAATGTCTCGACTACTCGAGATGGCACGACATTCACTACAAAATGTCGCATTTCTACAAATTATATGCAGGCAAACAAAATTAAATTATTTGCAACTTTTGAAGTGATGGTTAGGATCTAGTGAATTGTATTGGTAAAGGTTGATATACAATACGTTGAATCGAGTATGAGTGACAGAAACTGTAAGTATTATGGAACGTGACTGGGTTTTTTGAACTTTGGACTAACATTTATTGTAGCATTGGAATCGAATGAGCAAAACAGACCTGATTTGAATGGGTATAGCTCTGGCAGAAGAGGAGGTGAAAACCCAACTCAGAATTCATACGCTCCTAGATATTCTAAAAAGAACAGTGAGCCATCTGCAACAAATGATGTATCCAGTGGTTATGGTAAGTATAATGTTGACCAACATCGATCTCGAAGAGATAATGGGAATGAAAAATATAGTCAGTATAAAGATAGAGGTAGGGAAAGATCTAAACAAGATGATTACCGGGATATGAGTCCCATGAGAAATAATATGGGAAGACCCCAGTCTGATAGAACAAATTATCATTCAAATAATAGTTACGATAATGGTGCAAAAAAACATTATTCAGATAATAGTAGTAACTATAGAGATTATGGAAACAATGATTATAAAAATTCAAACTATTCAAATCATAGCAATTACAAAAATTATAAGCAAAATTACAATGATCTGAGTTCATATGAGAATACCAGTGCTGACAATGCTTATGATCTGAGTAGAAGTTATAATAATTATCATAATTACAATGACAAGGGTTATCAGCAAAATAATGGAATATCTAATAAAAATAGATTGCCATCTGGCCCTCGAAATCAGAGAGGTAGAGATAGATACCAAGAAAATTCTGGTCCAGCCAACAAGAACCACGATCAGGACAAAATTGAACCTACTTTTGTCGAATCAAATGAACTGATTGAGCAACAAATAAAAGAGATTGAAAAGAAGTTAGAAAAGTATACTGATTTTCCTTTGATTGAAGATATTAAAGTTCTTGATTCTCGATGGGATACTAAACCTAAAGGGTTCGAGAATGTTACAGCTCAAAGAGCTAAATTGTCAGGACTTTTCCCATTACCCGGTTATCCAAGACCAGTTGATTTTACCAAATTAGAAGGTTTACTAAAGGAAGAATCAAGCGATTTATTAACTAAAATGTCCAGAATTGATGCTATTGATTCAAGGAGTGCAAAGACTTTAATTATTAAGAATTTGAATTTTGAGGAAATAAACTATTTAAAAGTTGTTGAATTTTTTAATGATTACCTAAAACATATTGATATTGATGAAACATCTACCAATAATATTATTTCAAAAAGGAAAACAAAGGATGATAAAACCTTAATAGTTGAGTTCACTAACAATACTTGTGCCACAATTATAAGAACTTTAGATAAAATACAACTACCTTTTAATTTGTATAAAGAAGATACACGGGAAAGAGCCGATGAAGAGAAAAAAATTGAATTACACATTGAGCGACCTCAAGAATATGTTGTTCAAACATTACCAGCATATGACAAAATTAATGAAGATGATATTGAAGAAACAGTGGTAGATAACCCAAGAAAAATGACTATACACATTTCGTCGGAATTAACTGAAACGATCATAACAGATGAACTAAAGTCTATTGCGCCACTAAAGGGATTTCAATTGCTTCGAGAAATTGGAACCAGACAATCAGTTGGGATTGCATTTTTGGAGTTTTACGTAGATCCAAGTATCACTGATATTAGGTCTATTATTACTATACTAGAGGGCTATTTAAGTGAAGTAGAGGATTTGGAATTGGTAAGTAAGGCATATTTTTCCTGTATAATTCCAAATGTAACTACTATTCAGGATTGTATTATTGATTATAAAACTTTAAGGCCATTAGCGAGAAATGAGAATGTGTCAGTGCATCCGAAACTGAATGTAATTCAACTATTGAACTGTGTTACTGCAAAGGATTTGATGGAAGATTCTAGTTTTCAATTCATATTTAATGACATCAAACAAGAAGTAAATAAATTTGGTAATGTTAAGAGTATAAAAATTCCTAGACCAGCTAATGAATATACTCCTGGACTACAACAATTTAGTGAACCAGGTTTAGGAAAAATTTTTGTTGAATTTGATGATGATGAAGTTGCATTTAAAGCGATAATGAGTTTAGCAGGTAGACAATATAACGATAGAACAGTATTATGTTCTTTTTATAGTCATGAGGACTATAAGAATGGATTACTTTAGGATTGTAAATAAGATCTCAATTGATTTGGGACATTTGGATCATAACCATGTCTTGTGATCATATCATATAAGGGTTTAGGTAATTCAGGAATGAAGCTTAAACTCAATTTAATAATTTCTTCAGGTTCTAAACGAGGGAAACTTCGTAAAAATTTCATTGGTTGAGGACTTGATAATAAATCAGATCGATTTATTATTAACTGGGCAACAATAAATAAAATATTCATATGAAACCCATAAGCAAACAAAAAATCCCATAACTTCAAAACTGATTGTAAAGGTGGAGTACAAGCGCATAGAGTCAAAACTGAAGGGAAGGCATAAATTTTTGCTTTCAAAAATTTTGAATCTAAAAATTCTTCCAATACTGGATCGATAATTTTTAGCACTAAATCGGTTAGATCCAAAGCTGTATGAACCCCATCCAAATTGGGAGTGATGTACAATGGTATATGATTTTGAATCAATGAGTGCAACATAGCATATGCTTGAGGTTCTGATCGATAACAAGTATAGATAATTGGGGCTAATAACACATTTAGTCCTTGAACATAACCAACCTTATTATCAATAGTAGTGGCAATACACGTCAATATTCGTATTAAGCTATTTTCATCAACTTTCAGATGAAAATTCTTATCATTCATCAAAGTTCTAAAGGTATCATTTTTAATTTTCAAATATAACTCAGAATTAATCGATTTATATGACTTTTCAACCAATTTCAAATATGACTCAGTGGGAAAATTGGCTACTTTCCCCAAAATTGACCATACATATGATCTATATGGACATGTATCGTAGCCTGATGGTACCGTTAACCCTTCAACGAGGATCATATATCGTAGCTGACTCAACCCATTTTCGGGAAAAATTTGGGTCCCACTAATAAATTGCTCAATGCTATCCTTCTTTCGACCTTTCACCTTACCTTTTATCATGAAAATCTACTCAATTATCAAACTATCAATAAACCAAATCAATCTGAATTGGTAAACACCGAAATTGCTAGCCATTGGACACGACCTCCATTGAAATTATCATCAACTGGTTTAAGCTAGTAAAGATTGATAGTTGACGATGTTTGGGTTAGGGAAATTGTTGTATGTAGTGATCCTTGTGATCAATGGTATAGCTGTATTGAGTGAGGATCGATTTTTGAATCGTATAGGTTGGGGTTCAACAAATCAGCCTGATCAGTACGGGTTTACTAGCGATAATGATGCATCAGTAAAGACCAAATTGATCAACTTAATATCGGCTATCAGAACGTTGTTGAGAGTACCATTGATTGCCATTAATACTGTTGTCATTATTTATGAGTTGATATTGGGTTAAGATTGTAATAAATTTCAAGAATTTATGTTGGAGGTTGATGACAAAAATGGTAATGAATACGGGAGCTACTTCAAATAGCTTGAATATTTTAAATTATAAGCAAATAGTCAAGTGTATAATAGTTTGGTGGTGATAATTACTGGATATAGTTGTATATTAATAAATAGTCAGAGTGAACCCTCCAAGATGTAGAAGGAACAGAGTATGGGAAACATCATAAAAGATCAAACATCAAGTTACAGAGTGAAATTCCACAAACTTTAATAAATTACTATTAAGGTATCCTCACATTTATTTGTCAGATATTATGCATTATTTTGCTAAAAAACAAATTTATGTTATCAGTTATTTGGATTAGTTATTTTTGAGTATATTGTTATCTTAGTCTCCTGATTAGATGTTTGCTCGTATACACTTTTGTTTCTGTCTGATTTATTTTAAATCATTCCCTGGCTTTCTTAGTCGATTATCTGGTTTCAACCAGTGAGTACCAAATTACATATTGGTTTCCAATTTCCAAATTCCCTTCTTACAAAATAAGGTATAGCTAGTTTATACTGATCATAGCATAATTTGCATCATGTTAATTTCCATTATATCATACATAGTATACATTTTGTTAAACACCTAAATCAAATCAACAAGGTTTTGTTAAAAGTTGTTACACATCAACAATATTGGGTAAATTTTGACAAATATTAATTTTTATGACGAAAATTATTGATTTTGTTAAGCTTGATAATAGGAGTTATTCATTTGATTTTCTATTCAAACCCTTTCTATTCTTCCAAATGTCCCGGTTGATTATTATTTAATCGATCTCTTGATTTTTTAAACAATTCTTCTTGTTGCCTTAATAATTCTTCTTCAGATAACCCCGAGTTTTGAAACTTGTTGTTTTTCTTCTCCTTTCCCTTCAATAACTCTTTATGTTCGTTCAATACCTTGTTTATAATTTCCAAATAATTATGAAAATCCAATTCTTCTAAAGCTTTCACAACATGATCACTAGCGATCGTCTTCTTAGCTTCTTTCTCAGCAATATCGTTCGATTGTGTCGACAACAACATGATGAACTCAATAGCACACTCAGTAATTGCTTCCCGTGCTTCCTTCGATATAGCAATATTCTTAGGCAATATCTCACTTACGATTTTTTGAACTGTGGCCTTGGGAAGTGATAAATCTTCCCCTGCAGCCCCATTAAACTCAGACATCTTATCCTTTACAACCTACCTACACCCTAGTTCCTTAGTACCAATCATCTTCTAAACTACTTCCTTCTAACTATATCTAACAATCAAAATAATTGGTAGATGCACGTCCTGAAATTTTCATCCCAATTAGGTAACTAACCAAAGATATACTAATGGTAATTATTGGTGAAGTATAGAAAATACATGGAACTACGGCGGTATAAGTATAGTAAACACATGGAAATACGGTGGTTTAAGTATAGTTGATTGATACTGTATCGGTTGTAGAGTTTTCTGTAAAAATTTGTAGCCAAATTTGTTATATCTTACCTCGTGATGTTCAAGTATCACTATGAGAGACAGTGGTGATGTATTTTGGTTGTAGTAACAAACATGTAGTCTCAGCACTGGGTAATTGTAGTAGCAAATAATCAAAGTTATTTTAGTAAGAAACTTACTTTTAAATAATAGGTAAAGTCAATTTTTACATGCCATGTTTATAAGACTTTGTATCAACGCTGTAGTCAAGGTTTGATTGATTTAAGTGAAAATGAACTAATGTTGATGTAATGGCAGTAACAAACTATCCAATTTAGCTACGGCTAGATGTAGAAATTGATGAGTTTGATAGGTATCTACTACATTTGTTTGCTTTCTAGCTTTTTTATTACCTATTATTTATATCACTTACAATTGATAAATATTAACAAATTACAAATATATATATATACATATATAAACTCTAGTTTCACTAATTTTCAGAATTAGAATTATTACTGCCGCTTCCACCAGCATTATTGTTACCGCCCATAAATTGACTAAACATTGGATTATTCATTATGGACGATAAATCAGGACCACCTTCACCACCTAAACCAAAATTTTGCGCCATTTGTCTAACAGCAGGATTAGATAATAAATTTTGCATAGCATTAGGATCAGACATCATTTGTTGAGCTGCTTGCATAATTTGAGGATTTGACATCATTTCAGCAATATTTGGCATACCACCAGCACCACCAAACATCGATGAAAAATCAGGTAATCCTCCAGTAGCACTAGGAGTTGAATTAGCTTCTCTAGAATTAGATTCCTCATCTGGTTTTGAAATTGATTTTTCTAAATCTTCTTCGACTCTTTTTTTAGCGGTTTCATAACCTTTTGTCATAGCATCTGATTTTTTATCACCTTCAATATCTAATCCTTTCTTATAAGCTTCCATAGCTGATTTTGCATCACCTAAAGCATATTTAGCTAATCCCAATCTTGAATAAGATTTTGAAAAATCGGGGTTAATTTTAATAGCTAATTCAGCATCTTTAACGGCTTTTTCGTGTTGAGATGATGATGAATAAGCAGCAGCTCTATTCGACAAATAAACAACATTAGATGGATCTAATTCAATTGCTTGAGTATATTTACTAATAGCTTCATCGAAATTTTTGGCGGCCATAGCTCTATTTCCTTCAACTTTTAATTCATCAGCTTTTTGTTTAGTTGCAGCATCGACCTCTTTTGATTCAACCTTCGACGATTCACCTTCAGCAATACCAGCATTAGATAACAATTGTTTCAAACCTTTACCTCCAAATTTACTATTTACAACTTTAGAATCATCTTCTTTATTAACTTCAAATGCATCAGCAATACAATCAATGGCAACATCCATCGATTCGATGTAATCTTCTCCAATTTGCTTTTCAGCAACTGAACTCTTCAAGAAGTTGATAATAGACAAAGCTATGTCTTTATTTGATACACTAGACATGGTTTAATGATTAATGCTACTTAGGTCGATTATTTGCTTCGTTCCCCGTTTAAATTTAACCACACCGCCGTGGTACCAAAATTCGAGAATCTTCTACTTATACACACTACCAAAATCTTATATTCAAACTAAATGTAACTGGGAATTCAATAGATGATATTTTCGGGATTCACATTGTTTAATCGACTGAAATATATATCTTTTGATGGCAAATTGAATAAATTTTGATTTAAATTGAAGAAAATTTGAAATTTCAGCGGCAATTATATCATGATCTGATTTAATTTCAATATTTAGCTTCATAATCTGTTTGACTTTTTCAGATTTACTCATAATTAATTTCTTATATCTTGTTCGTTTGTTTTCAATAATGTTTGAAAAATTGAAAAACGAGCTTGCTGCTTCTTCGAATGGATAATCATCCGGTAAATGATGAATCGTAAACGTATTTCGACGTAAAAGACTAGGATTAGTTTCACAATTAGTCTCTGGCTCCATTGAATTACTAGAATTGACAATTGTAGTAGCACCACTTGCATTAGTGTCACTTGCATTAGTGTCACTTGCATTAGTGTCACTTGCATTAGTGTCACTTGCATTATTATTACTTGCATTAGTACTACTTTTATTTTTATTTGCATCAATATTGCTTCCATTGGTAGTATTAGTTGTCGTTACCATTGCATGATTCGGATTTTTTGATGTATATGCATCAGGTTTAATTGGTAATTGTTCTTCAAACTTTGTTATATCTGAATTTAATTCTCGTATTTCATCGTATAATTGTTTCCAAAATTTTGTTTTCAATAATAACTTGTTGATATTTGCCGTTAATTCAAGTAAAGTCAATTCTAACTTCATTGTGATTGAATGAAGAGTATTCAAACTGGAATGAGTTTGAAGATATTCGCAATTATATTTGGATTGATGCTTTGCCGATATCCGATCATACTTTCGCAATGCTTCATCATAACTCGATTGCAAATCAGTTTGCTTAATGTCTCCAACAGCAATTAATTTATTCAACCTCGAAAGATGGTTTTCATAACCTTGTAAATCATTCAAACTAAATTGCAAGAAAACATCGATCTCTTGAATATTAACTGATGTTAATTCAACTACTCCAAAACTTTCTCGTTTTAGCTCATGCAATCTATTCACATGCTTGATTAATTCAAAGGTCAGTTTTTCGTCCTTTGGTAAACTTGGAGATGAATTGATTAATTTCTGAAATAAAATTTCTGGGTCAATATTCTTTTGATATGAAATTGATATTAATAATAGATTTAAATTCTCCAATAATCTATTAATTTGATATTTATGAAGTAAAGGTATAACTGTTTTACCCACTTTATAATTTAACCAAAAAGTGTCTTCATTTGGAAATGTTGATAGTGGGTATTCCAATTTGGTAATATATATGATTTGCTTTAATTTATCCATATAAATCTGATTCGTTGCTGTAGTACTTGATTTGAAGAAAATAATCCAATCTCGTTTATTTGAATCATACTTTGCATTCATTGCAACGAGTTTAGTATTTTCAACATTGGGGTAATAATTTTGTAAATAAAACTCTAAACTTCTTCGTTCAATTTCTTGAAATGTTACACTTGTTTCGTATGATTTTCCACTCAGGTTACCAATGTAATCAAATACATTATAGAAGTTTTTTGGATCCTCAAACATGAATTCTAGCCTTTGATCCTTTAATAATTCAGTAAACACTTCCAATCGATTATACTTCACAGATACTGTTAGTGGTGTCATATTTCTATTATTCAATTGATCAAGGTTAATCAAATTTTCTTTGTCAGTCAATAATTCGGTCTTGTCTAAATCTTTCAAAATAACATGCAATAAGGTATTCCCTGCTTTATCTATATGTTTATCAAAGTTAACCTTTCCTCTTCCATATTTTTTATAAATGCACATGAAAACTTTCCTTAGTAACATAGCATAAGAAGGATGATCATAGCATCTACATAGACTCAATAAAGGAGTATGTGAATTCATGTCTTTTATCTCCCAATCAATATATTCTCCAATCAAATCAATGAGCTCTATATCATGAAAAAAGTAATGGCCGATAGATCTTCCCGAAGAATCAAGAGAATTGAAGTATACGAACTTTTCTCGATCACTACAATTAACTTTGATTATCTCAATTAAGTCGTAAGCTATTGCATCACATTCTTCTAAAATGGCTGTCATTAGTAAAGTAGAATTTGTGATAACGTTTTTATCAAAGAGTATATCATCAATTGAAAACCAACTGAAATTGTAAGTTAGAAGCAATCGAAATATGTCCACATTGCTCGACTTTATAGCAATCATTAAGGCACTTTCACCATGGAGATTTTTGCTCTTCAAAAAGTGATTAGCCGGTAGTTCTCCATTTGGAAATTCATTACTTATTACACACAACATTTCTTTTAATCTTTCAATATCACCATTCTCAATAGTTGAAAATAAGTCAAAGTTAGCATATGACTGTCTAACTAAATCCGATTCACTAGTGCCATTTTCAAAATTGCTAGACAAGTGATATATCACAGCATCGAAATTACTGATAATATAATTAAATTGTCCGTCATTAGTATAATCTATTGGATTGAAATTCTTGATGTAATACAAATGAGCTTCAAAATTATCAATTTTTGCATGAATAACAACCATAATTAACAATCCAATCAATGTATCGGCATCAATGACCAAATCAGTGCCAGTAGTGTCTGTTAATACATTGACAGCATTAATTAAAGTGTTTGTTTTTTGAGACAGATTAACGATGGATGTATCTTCCAATTTTCTCAACTCATCAATTGATTTCACTATTCTTTCTTGTAAGAGATTTGAATCCCATGGAGTTTGAATTGGGATATCAAGTTGATTTAACGACAAATTTGCTAATGTGTTATATTTTTCGTTTGTTAATACTTTCATAGCAAAAGGATCAAATGTTTTTTTATCTTCATTTGTACAATTAAATTGAATTAGTAGTTGACCCCATAATTTGTCATATAAATTCAACTCCACATATTCATGGACTAGCTTGTTTAAATCAAGTCCAGGGTATAACTCAAGAATATGATTGATCAAATTATATGTTTGTTCTCCATAAGCATTACCAGGTTTAACGCTATTCAGAATAATACTATAAGCTTCATCGAGTAAGCGATTGAATTCATCCTTTATTAACTCCAATTTCTTTCGAGTATTAGAGTGTATTAGTCGATACTTGCTGTTGTTATGATGGAATAATCTATAAAATCTATCAGAGACCACTGTAGATAGTAGTGGGAAATTTCTTAATAATTTTTCAAATGTTACAGGTTCATGGAGTTGATCAGCCATTGGCTGTATAGGATATTCAATAGGAGTATTTTTCCAAGAATCACGAGAATAACTTCCAATCAAGGAATCTTCGATATATATAAGCATAAATTTAGCCCCTTTTGGAAAATAATCACTAAAAGAATTGATATAACTATTACCCAAAATTAAAAGTTTCAAACTCTTTTTGTAGCCCTTTCCGGTGAAAACCATTCCATTCTTGAATAAAACTTGTTTACCATTCATTGTTGTGTATATTGTCAGTTGCAGTTTCGATACTGGAGCTACAGACGAAGCGTATGAAGTAATTTTTATTATATGAGATTGAATGAAATCTTCACTATTATAGCATAATTGACGAAGTAGAACTTTGTGAGATGAATTTTCTGACATTGGATCATAACTCTCATTCAAAACAACTGCTGGTGGCACCATAATGGCGAAATCAGTATGATGTCGTCTCAACTCATCAATTGCATTCTTAAAAGGTGCTTTTCCATGATTTGGGTTGTTGAATATACAATTCAATAATGGATTGTATAACACAGGCAATTGTGTTATAGATTTGGGTTGAGAAGGCATAATATCATGGTAATTCAATGAATTACCACCAATATATAATTTTTGTAAGTTCAGATTTACTGGCATCAAATTTTGGCTGCGAACTATATTTACTACAGTACAATTTTGTATAAGCGAAAGATTACATTTACCAATTATGAGGCTAAAGCACTATGGAAAAAGCTCCGTAGCATTTATATACAACTATATATGTATGTTTATACATATCAATTGGTTTCTTGTATTCTGCTGGTCATAGCAACCGAACCAGTAAAAATACTTGGTTTGCTACTAGTAACTGGATACTGCAATGGATTAACAGGATTTTCTATTGATCCAAAACCACCTCCACCTGGAGTCATGATTATTACTCTATCACCTTTGGAAACTTTTAATGTACATTTACCACCTAATGATAACCTTGTACAGCCTTTTTCTTGTTTGCCAATTGATTTTCTAATCCAATAGTTTTTTCCTCTTGTTCCATCTTCACCTCCTAACAAACCAAAGGGGGCAAGGGCTCTTCTTTCCATAAGACAGGAAACTTCTAGTCCAGAAAGAGTAAATTCAATATCTCTGATTACTCCATCACCACCAGTATGTAAACCTTTACCACCAGAATCTCGTCTAACTGAGAATTCATGTAAAATTACGGGATACCGTTTCTCAAATAGTTCAACATCAGTTATTCTTGTATTAGTGGTATGACATTGTACTACTGATTGCCCGTCCCAAGTTGGTCCTGCTCCTGATCCACCACAAATTGTTTCATAATATCCAAATGCAATATTGTTTTTCTCATCATTTATACCAAATGTAAAATTGTTACAAGTACCCTGCGAAGCAGCTGCAGCTTCAAATGCTTTCAACATAACATCAACAATTCTTTGAGTACATTCGACATTTCCACCTACAACCGCAGCTTCAAAAGATGGGTTGACTACTGAACCTTCTCGAGTTTTAAACTTAATTGGCCTCAAACATCCATTATTAAGTGGAATCTCAGTACTAATCAATGATCTCAACACATATAAAACAGCAGAAAATAAAATAGCTTTTGGTGCGTTCAAATTACCATACATTTCATCACCCGATTCAGTAAAATCAAATTCGGCGGATCCTGATTTTGGATCAATAGTAATATTTAATGCAATTGCAGTACCATCATCAAGATAATCCACTGCTTTCAAATTCTCACCACCAAATTTTTCATACGCCATTCTTAGTAAACTTCGAACTGCGATCTCAGCTGTAGATTGAATTGCACTCATGTATAAGTTAATTACATCATATCCAAATTCTTCTATTAAATTCGAAAGTAACGTAATCCCTTTATAGTTTGCAGCAACTTGAGCTTTTAGGTCAGAAATATTATCGCTTAATGTTCTTGTACCAGATCCACCTGGATGCTTAGCCGGTTCGTCGACTAAAAGTTTTGTAATTCCACTTTCATCAAATACTCCTTTGCGACATAACTTGTGAGTTACAATAGCTGCTCCTTCATCGTAAATCGTTTTTGAATTAGGTGGCATCGAACCAGCAGCAATAGATCCAATATCAGCATGATGACCTCTCGATGCAGTCCAAAATAATGGCTTGTTGTCATTGTCCAAAACTGGTGTAATGACAGTTATATCAGGTAAATGAGACCCACCAGCAATTGGATGGTTGGTAACTAAAACATCACCTTGCTCCAACTTACCTTCCCACATTTCCATTTGAGCTTTCACTGCAAATGACATTGCACCCAAATGAATTGGTACATGAGGAGCATTAGCAACTAAATCCCCATTCACATCAAATAATGCACAAGAAAAATCCAATCTCTCTTTAATATTGGTGGAAACAGCAGTTTGCTGTAAGGTTTTGCCCATTTGTTCTGCTATTGACATAAATCGATGGCCAAACACCGAAAGTTGAATTGGATCAACGACTGAAGTTGACAAGTCCTTAATGACATCTCCCTCGATCGTTAGAAAAATGTGATTTTGTAGAATTGTAGCTTTCGCTTTTGGATCTACTAAAATGGTTTGCGTATCATCAATTACAACTGCAGGCCCTTGAATCAGCGAGCCTACTGATAACTCTGGCAAGAGGAATACTTTGGATTGCAACCAGCCCAAATCTTCAAAATAAACGGACTTGGTCACCTTAGATTCAGTAATCTCGATTGTTTTATCCAACTTTTTTATTTCGTCAAACGGATCAAGATTTTGCTCTTCTCCGCTTTGAATTAAACATAAAACTTGGACATCATCAATTAAAACATTACGGTCTAATGAAAATCCAAATTCATTCTTATGTCTAATAATAAACTTCTCATCAATATTAATCTCAGAAGGATCTTTTTTTATTAAAATATGGGTATCAGATCCTTGATATCTCATATTGCAGAACACTTCAATGTGGGTATTAGTACTTGGCAAGTTTTGTTCGCGTAATTCTTGTTGCACCATTTCCTCAAGAAGATTTATTTTCATACAAAGCTCATCATGCTTGTCCTTAGTGTAGATCATGGTAATTGGAGCTTGCTTCTCAATCACAATATCAGCCAACAAAATCCCATAAGCAGAAAGCAATGAAGAATACTTGTGAATTGCAACATTGCGTATACCTAAATTCTTTGCTAATGGTACAGCAAATTGACCCCCGGATCCACCAAAGCAGGCCAAGTTATGATTAGCTGTATTAAAACCTTTACCTTCAGTTATGGTTCTTATTGGTCTAGCCATTGTTTCTACTGCTACTTTTAAAAAACCACATGCTACCTCTTCAGCAGTTAAAACAATGTTTTCACTAGCTTTATCTTTATTGATTTCTTCGGTCAACTCTTGAAATTTTTTCGTTGTTACTTCTAAATCTAAATATTCATCTTGATTTTTACCAAATATTTTAGGGAAGAAATCAGGCAAAAGCTTACCCAAAAACAAGTTTGCGTCTGTCACAGTTAATGGACCACCTTTTCTGTAACACGCTGGTCCAGGATCGGAACCTGCTGATTCTGGTCCAACAACAAACATACCATTTTTCCAAAATAACATAGAGCCACCACCTGCAGCGACTGTAGATATATCGAGTTGTGGTGTTTGCAAGGCTACTTCACTTACAACAGTTTCAAATATATGTTCCAATGAACCAGAATATCTTGATACATCGGTGGAAGTACCACCAGCATCAAATCCGATAGTAGCTGTTTTTGAAAGGTAATCATAACATGTTCTGCCATAGCCCACCATACCACCTGCTGGTCCTGACATAATAGCTTTTAGTCCAGTAAATTTGTACCAAGGACACAATCCACCATTTGATTGCATGAATAACAATTTATTACCAAAAGAGTCCAAACCACCCTCGAATCCCTCGCCAAAGTTTTCAATATACTGTTTGATTACAGGGGACAAATATGCATCTGCAACTGTTGAAGATGTTCGATTGACCATTCCAATCATTGGTTGCAATTTGTGAGAGATAGATACGTCAAATCCAATCTCTTGAGCGATTTTTGCAACTGCTTCCTCATGATCCGGATAAGCATATGAATGCAACAAGCACAAAGCTATGGTTTTTATTTCACCTTGATCATATATATTTTGTAATTGAGCTCGAATTTCATCATAATTAGGTACTTTCATTATTCGAATCAAATCACCAGTTTGGCCAACAATTAAATTTGGATCAGAACCTTTATCCCAACTCAATTTGTTACCACCTCCTTCAGAAAAGCTTTCTATTGTTACTCTTTCATCAATTTCAAGCACTTCAGTATATAATTTACCTAATTTTTTTGCAGTCAAATCAAATATGTTAGGTCTAGTTTGATTTCCAATTACCAAAACATCTTTAAACCCTTTGGTAGTAACCAATAAAACTTTTGCTCCTTTTCTCTCCAACAATGCATTTGTAGCAACGGTTGTACCCATACGAATACTTCTAATGGATTCAATACTTAATTTTTGAGATCTCGGTATAATCTTCTTATGGGCTCTTTCTAAGACTCTTCGAATACCTTCAGTTGGAGCATCTTTATAGTTTTGAGGATCGACTGATAACACTTTAAATACATAATCAGATTGGCCAGGTATTTTGGCGATTATATCACAAAAGGTTCCACCTCTATCAATTGCAATCTCAATACCAGGCGATTCATACATTGCTTATAATATATAACTAGCTACAACTCAAAACTTCAAGATCAAATTATGTTATTCAAATAATCTTTAGTGTTCCCACAAGTTCATTTAAATAGAAAAAACCTATCGGCATTTCACTCAAGATTTTCCGGGGATCAAATAATTTTGATTGAAATATTTCAATTTTTGTTAGTCAACTGTTTTAGTATATTTACATCACTAAAAATTTGTATCCAGATTCTATATCGCTTATACAATAACCATTTATCCTCTGTGTTTCTATACAAGTCTTTGTTTATAGACTTTATTATTATGAAATCAACTCACAAGATCTTCGGAGAAACTATGCAAAATGCCGAATGTAAAGGAGTCAAGCCCAACTCAGAAGCCCTATGCTTAACCTATGACATCGACTACGAGAAAAGAATTATATAAAAATATCGTAGACATTATTTAACATCAATTTTCAATGAACAAATGAAAATTGTGGAAAAATTGCATGGAAACAAGATCCAATAATTAATCGAGTTGGTACATGTGATCATCTACAATTAATAGTTTAGATGGTTTGGAATACCAGCAGGTATAGGAATTATACTATGAGCAAGAATGACTATTTTGTGATGCTAACTTTAGTAATCATATTTCCAAGTTTATCATATTCAGCTTCAGCTTCTGAATATTCTATCATATTTCCTAATTTATCATATAGTATTCGTTCTTGGTATTGTTCATCATGCTCTTCATTGTGTTTAGGTTCATTTTCATCATCTTGCTCTTCGTTTGTACTCGTATCGTTATGAGTGTGTCCGGTTTTCGTTACTATATTACCCAAAGAGTCATATTGCACTTCTTGTAGCTCGTCGGTGTCAGAGTCTTCGTTGGCAGATTCAACATACTCGTTTTCGTCATCTTCATCATCATCTTCATCAATTCCTTTTCTATTAACATTCCCCATCATCCAGATATCCTCATTTTGAGCCATTGCTTTTCTCTCTTCTGCTTCTTTTTCAATTTTATCTAACCATTCATCTTGCGCTACTTGTACCGACTCTGCATCAGTACATTTTTGATATACTTCAATTAACTCTTTGTTGATTTTTAAAAAAGTTAATCCCCAACTGAAATTCTCCAATAATAATTCTGCCCAATCTAGATGTCCAACTATAGCAAAACATGCTGCTAAAGCCTCAACACAATTCAATCTCCACGGCTTACCATAATTGACAGGGTTAGCAGCTACCAAGTATGGTAGCAATCTTTCATGCTTCCCACCAATCTTATTGAATGGCACTTCATCTAACCTGGCCCATGAACATTCAACAACAGCACATCCATTTTCTTCAACGATTTGTAAATCATTTGGACAAACAACACCTTTACCATTTGGACTAACAACTATACCAGTAAACTTTTGACCAATTCTTAAATTCTTGATCAAATTCAATCTCTCTAGCTTCTTACCACTGCATCGCTTGGGATCACAATGATCAAAATCCCACATTGCTAACTTAACTGGAAAATTGAGTTTATTACTTCCCAAAGAACCGATTTCCTGCCTTCCTTTACGAGCATGATGCTGTTTAGACTTGTGCCCATTTGAAGTACGTGCTGTCAGCACTCGATCCTCTGCTGCTTTGTTCTTACCTTTGCCCATTTAGTTATATATATAATTCAAGTTCTGAGGATTTTTCGATGCTCATCGAATACATCAACGCTACAAGAAGTACCTAAAATAAAGTCAAATTATATAAAACTTTTAATATACGAACTAATTATACAAGTGGGAAATAAATACAATCAAAAAGATTGTAAATAATGCAAAATTGCATCTATAAAAAACAAACCTTAACATAAACCATCAAAATATAATATGGAATTGATATCTAATGATAACCATCATTAAACATAGTGATACCTGACGCAAACCCAAGCGAACAGAAAGATATTTCCAGTAATAATTCCAGCTGATCTTTCTCCTAATTATCTTTGCGTACTCATAACTAATTAAGTTACCACATTTTTGAAACAGAGTAAACGAAATCTTGATTAGAAATCATCATCAAAGGAGAAACCAGTGTTGGCACCTTCGTTGGTATTAGCCATGACACCAGCTTTTTGATAATCGGAAACTCTCTTTTCAAAAAAGTTTGTCTTACCAGCTAAGGAAATATTTTCCATGAAATCAAATGGATTGGTGACTTTATAATATTTCTTGTTACCTAAAGCAACTAACAATCTATCAGCTACAAATTCAACATATTGACACATTAAGTTAGAATTCATTCCTAACAAGCTTACTGGTAATGCATCGGTAAAAAATTCTTTTTCAATAGCGACAGCTTCAAGAATAATCTTTTCAATAATTTCTTCATTGATTCTATTTTTTAAGTGACTGAATAAAAGGCAAGCAAAATCAGTATGTAACCCTTCATCTCTACAAATCAATTCATTTGAAAATGTTAAACCTGGCATCAATCCTCTCTTTTTTAACCAAAAGATTGAAGCAAAAGATCCTGAAAAGAAGATACCTTCAACAGCAGCAAAGGCAATTAATCTTTCAGCAAATAACGCGTCTTTATCATTAATCCATCTTAAAGCCCAATCAGCCTTCTTTTTGATAGCAGGGATATTTTCAATAGCATTAAATAAATAATTTGATTCTTGGGGATCTTTAATATAAGTATCAATCAATAAAGAATAAGTTTCTGAATGAATATTTTCCATCATAATCTGGAAACCATAAAAACATTTAGCTTCAGTACAACTAACTTCACCAGAAAAATTTTCAACTAAGTTTTCATTGACAATACCATCACTTGCTGCGAAAAATGCTAAGATTCTTGAAATAAAAAATCTTTCATTTTTGTTTAATTTGTTATTCCAATCACCTAAATCTTTTGACAAATCAATTTCTTCAGCAGTCCAAAATGATGCTTCTGCTTTTTTATACATTTGCCAGATTTCATGATTTTTAATTGGAAAAATAACAAACCTATTCTTATTTTCACATAATAATGGTTCATTAGGTTGTTCACTTCTAATAAATTCACGATGTTTAGCATGTTTAGCCAAGAATGCTTTATGTAAACTATTTGTATGAATATTGATTTCATCGGTGTTTTGAGCTTTCATATTGGCAGCTTCAGCTGCCAATAATGAAGCAGCATCAACAGTACTAACATCCATATTACCTTTGACCCCTTCAGTATTTTGGGATACGTCTTTTGCTTCAGCTTCAGCTGCTAATTTATCAGTCAATGATCTTCCTTTAGACACGTCCAAGTTTAAGATTTTTCCTGTTAAGCCGTTAGTTGGTGTTTGTTGAATAGACATTGAAGATGTTGTTTGATAGAATAAGTATAAAAGTCAATATCTGGGATCCACCGTATTATATACTAAAGGTTTCTAGTTCACGCTTGCTAAAAATTATCACGCATCGCGTCTTCGGTAAATTCACTACTGCCACACCACGACTTGGGGCCAAAGACAGGCAGGTAGCACAAGTAAAAAAAAAGTAACTACTCTTTACAACGGCAAAAGAGACCATTGAGCACTTCCATTTAATTTTATATTAATTCAATGCTGTTATATATATAATCTAGTGTTTAAAACTTTGAAAATCCCATAGTTGGACCCGTATTTGCAATAATATTCACCTGTATTTGGATCAAGCAATACGACGCGTCTCGGCTCAAATAATATCTATAGGATCAGTATATCGTTATTCTTGGTTAGGGGCCCATCTGCTTTTACGGAATGATACCGACTATCGGACAGGTTAACATGTCATAGTTTGTCAATAATTGTAGTATAGATCGTCCGATGGTCGGTACCCCTACATATGGTATAATTTTATCCTTGAGGTAACTGAAAATGGCGAACCTCGCAAGTCAGTTGTTTTAGTAAATTACTTTAAGCGTTGTTTGGAAAGATTGTTTGAACGACATGATCTGGTATCATAATATCATATTTTACTGCTACAAACATATAATCACAGTAGATTATAGATAATAAATTATATATGTATGTATGTATTTATGATTTATGATTTCAGTATTTTACATGATTGTACCCATGTAAGCTATTTGCCAACATATGTTTCAGACTAACATTGCTTCCCTAAAAAATGGTCTAATTCAGTAACTTGAATACACCAAAACTGAGGGTAAGATTATTCAAATCGGGTCTGGGTCAGATAAATTCTGTATCAGTTAGTAAGATTTAAATTCATATTGATTCAAAACTGCTTAATCGCAAGACATTCAATTCATATACACTAGGAAATGCATTACTGGAAGATTTTCATTTGTATTCACAAAGAATTGCATTCCTAGAAAACACTTTATCATATACTTCAAGAATTGCTGTTGTAGAAGGTTTTTTGTTCATAGAATTTTTGCATTTTCAATTTACCCAGAAGAGATCTTACCATTATGAATTAGTGGAAGCATTATTCATTAAATATGTATACATTTTACAAAGTGTCGTGATTTATTGTTTGCTTATGTACTTGTTCTTGATTTAGGTGGTAACAAACACATTTCTTTTCTTTTTTGTGTCAGGTTGAACTCGGTAGTTATAATGATTGGGTGTGAAACTAATTTCATGAAGACATGATCTCAAATTTAAGCAGTTTAGTAAATATACTTGGTCTCTAATCCATTAAACCTTTAGTTCCAAAGTATTTCCTGACTTGGAATTACCCATTATCAAAAATCCTACTACACAGAAAATTATGAGAATTTGTGAAACGAAAACTCCATATTTATTTATGTAGATTTGCTCTATTTCGTGTGGATTGATATAATGAATAAACATGTGTATCTTGAAACAAACTTTTTATTCTCAACGTATGATAGTACATACCTGTCCTCAAAATAAATACTTTTTAATCTCAAGTTGATATTACGAACAACCTGAGGATGAAAACTACCTTATATTTCATAGTAATAATAAATATCTATTCAATAAAAAACCTTTATAAAAAACTAATAAAAATTAATGGGTATAAAAATATGTTTAAGCGTTTAAACTAGGTTGATAAAGCACTTTCAGTCGAAAATGAATTACTTAATGGACTTGAATTATATTTGCGTTTGATATCTATGGGTGCACCTAATAAATTATTCGAAAGATTTCCACTAAGATTACTATTCGAGTAAGTATTCGACATTTGATTGTTGTAATTTAAATCATTATCGGCACTTAAATCAGTAAAACTTCCATCCTCGGGTGAAGGAATTCGAGGAAATTTGACTTGTGGACTAGAAATGGTATTTTCCATCGGATCATACAAACTAAAATCAAGACTCGAATACAATCTGGTAATATCTCCACTTCCTTTATATCCAGATTGCCTTTTTGGGACTAAATGAGTCTTAAGAACAGACCTCCAATCTATACTGTTGGCATCGGGACTAATTCTTAAGTTTCCCTCTATTATCCTTCTTGCTTCTTCGTCTGAAAGATATTCAAAATGGGGTAAACTTGGTAAACCAAATATAAATGAATCAGGGTTCATTTTATCACTGATCAAATGACGAGGTCTACCATATAACTTGAATGCATCAATAATATATATCAAATTTCTGATCATTGTTTCAATTGCTGGCACACCAGGATGTGTTAACGGCATTATATACATGTACCCAGCGTCAACAAATTGATCCAAATTTTTAGCTGCAAAAGATGTTGATCTTGATCTTGGCTCATCTTCAGTTGAATTATTACCTAGTGAAAAACTTCTTAATCTGAATTTAGACGATGATTTTGGTAATGGTGAAGAAGGAGGAGATAATTTAGCTCCTGGAGCATTGGTAAAAAAGGAGGTGGAAGTTTCAAGGTTATCTGAATTTGTACGAGAATGTCCTTTTTTAAATGTTGGTGGACTCAATACGCTGAAAATTGAAGTCGAAGATTCACTGGCTGGGACGCCCTTCATGGGTTCAGATCTGTCTGGAAGGGAAAAATTTGAATCATCACTATGGAAAATGTAGTCAAAATTTTTATTGATATATATTTCACCTTGTAACTTCATTATCGAGTTGAAGTCAATCATATTCATTTGTTCCGGGAAAACATTAAAAATGCTAGTCAAAGTTGATACATAAGCAATCAAATTCTTTTTATTAATTTTCTTATCATCTTTGTAAAATTCAATTTTACCAAAAGATTTAGAATCACTTGGGGTTATAATCATGTATAACTTCAACCATCTATTTGTTATTTGAGGTAATCGTAAATTGATCCACTCTTGTTTAACAAAACGTTTCTTTGGTGCTAACAAAACATGTATATCAGATAACTTAGATCCTTTAATAGATAATAAAACAGCGGTGTAAGCTTCATTCAAAGAAATATATTCATACTTAGATAATTGAATCGCAGAAAACCATTTAACCAAATCAGAATTACTGTTAAACTTGATAGATATGGTACTATATGTCTTATAATCGTGCAATATGGTTATTTCATTCAGTTTCAAATTAGTTATTTTAATTTTAGTATCAATAAGATTAATATACTTTGGTTTGAATTCATCATAATTTTCTTCAAGCTCGTACCCAGTAACAATTGTTGATGGCCTCCAAATAGCCAATTCATTACCAGTTAATTTGGCTTCCACTTCGATCCAAACTTTTTCATTTTTCAATTTACCAGCAATATTGAAAACACCGATAGCATAACTTCTTAATTTCTGACAATTAATTAAGTTAACAATTGGCGATAATTCAGGTGGTAAATTTTCATTAATTAACTTGGTTTGTAGTATCATTGAATTTGAAACCGACGTATCCTTGATAGGGCCATCATTTTGAACAAATGAAGCTGAATAGTTGGGAGATAGTCTATGTAAGTTTGATGGTGAAGCTATGATTTTTGCTGATAAAACTCTTCTATCTGGAGAACCAATTGATCTTGATTCATTTACCATATTAGGAGTTAGAGGAGGAGAATCGATATCTAATGAATCGGAGTTTGAACTGTTGGTATTGACCAAATAAGGGGGTACATCATAATTTGAAATTGTAGAATAGTTGGTTTCAGCAGTAGCTATTGAAGTGTTTGAAATACTAGATTTTGGAATTTGAAGTTTTGGTAAATTTAAATGGGAATTTGACAAATTCGCAGATATGTTGTTTGATGAATAATTTGATGGATCCAAAGTTTGATTAACATTGTTTATTCTATTTGATTCATTATGTTTGAAGTTGAGATTGCCACTATTCAAACGGTTTGAAGTAGGGGGTGAAATTCTTGATGGATGATTGTAAACTGCTCGGGTTTTGTTGGTATATTGGGTATCGTTTAAGAAGTTGGTTGATTTCTGATTATTTATTTGTATTTGAGAATTGTCTGCAAAGACATTTATTGATTCTTGAGTTCGACTGGTATCATCTATAAAATCCTGTTGATATCCAGCGGCAAATTCACCATTGGGGTTATTAAGATGAGAATTTTGAATGAAAGTCTCTTTGGAATACCCTCTATTTGAGCCGATGGATCCATCACCAGGGTTTGATTGAACCTGTTTATCCAAATTCTTAAATCCTGGGGATTTCAAAAAAGTCCGTATTGCCATTTGAATGTATGTGATGCTTGCGGAAACCAGCTATAAGAAGCACAGGTATGAAGAAAGGAAGACTAGTTGTATAAAACTAGTTGTATAATGCTAGTTGTATAACGCTAGTTGTATAATGCTAGTTGTATAAAACTAGTTGTATTATGCTAGATGTATAAAACTAGTTGTATAAAACTAGATGTATAAAACTAGTTGTATAAAACTAGATGTATAAAACTAGATGTATAAGACTAGTTGAATGTAATAGTATTTGAATAGTTGATTAGCTAGATGAATGTACTTATTTTTCAACTCGATGACTAGGAATACCGTTGGCTGGAATTAATAATATTAACTCTAGATATATATTAGCAATGCTAATCGGAAAAACTGGAAATTATGTAAATATCAATATTAAGAATGGATATTACGTACCTGAAAACAATCACTGAAAACTATCTATATCCTTTGCTGACAAACTTTATTATTACTTCTTAACTTCAGTTGCTACGATAAAAGAACCAAGTAAAAAGTAATAGTAATAATAAATAAATAATAAATAAATAAATTAATAAATAATAATAATTATAATAATAATAATAATAATAATAATAATAATAACAATAATATATATGGGTATGTTTGTGTTTGTTTGTTTGTGTGTATCCTTGGTATATATTCAAGTTTCAATCGTATTGTATCCGCTGTATTCCGATTACCAATTGTCTATAAATAAGTATAATAAAAAATAATAATTTTCAATGTGCGATAAAACTTAATCGGATCGGAGATGACGTTGATAAATTGTAACAATTAATGAACAAGTTTTGTTTCCACTAAATGTAAATACAATATAATCTCAGTTTTTATTATATAATATGAATTAAGATATTGATATAGTTAGGTTTTGTTTTTTTTTTAAATGGTTTTATTTGACTTTATTTATTTGAATTTACAAAATATTTTATTATCGTCTTATTAAAAAATCGTCTGACGGTTTTACTTGGCCCGCACTTATTTATAACCATAGTCCACCGGGATGCGATTACATCATAGATTTGTTGACTGTGGTTATTGTAACGGGCTGAGCTATTAAAACTGGTCGTAAAAGTCTTGGACAATAACGACAAAAAAGGGGGGGAGGGTGAAGATTAATTCTTAGCCAAGTTAAATAACCAGCAACCCCACATGAGATTATTTAGATAAATATCCATATCCATAATTGATACTATTATCTTCAGCAATATAATCAAAAATTACACTACATGTTGTTATGTAATTTTTGTTATTATGGTTTTTTTTATCTTAATATTTGTACTTGTATTTGTAATTTCCAATCTTATTAGATATTTCATAGATTGTTCTACATTTGCTTTATTGATTATCGTAGTCTGTAAATTTTATAATGTTAAAATGGATGTTTCTTGTCGTAACTAATTTTAATTTTTTTTTTTTTTTTTTTTTTTTTTTTTTTTTTTTTTTTTTTTTTGTTTTTTTTTTTTTTTTTATTTTAACAAAACCCAAATTTTTTTTTTTTTTTTTTTTTTATTCTTTTTTTTTCCTTTTTTTTTTTTTTTTTT